>LBNU01023340.1:48713-95528 GCA_014162995.1 Artemisia annua
AGTAAGTATCTTTTGATATTCGTAAGCTTCTATCAACTGTGCATTTTTTCTAAATTGCTTCTTCGTATTTTGCAGTGTTGATGTTGGGAAGTCTGTAGGAGAAGACGCATCCACGACTGAGGTGGAGAAGGAAGTGGCCTCATATCCTCCCCCCATGTAAGTAGCGTAGATGTAATATACTTGGGGTTTCTTGCACTCCCTTCTTCTTCATCCGCCTTAAGTAATGTTTTTTCTTTCATGAAGTGAGCAGCCAACTTGCGCCTCCTGTGAGTCCCTTTGTTGAAGAGGAGGCTTCGCAGAGGAGCGTAGGGGTGGAGTCCAAGTCGTTGGACTTCTTGATGGAGGAGTTGGCCTCTGTTACTGCGCGCTAGGCCGAGCTGGTGGCGCAAGTGAAGACGGGCTATGTTGGGGAGAGTAGCCATTCATCACAGAAGGAGGAAGAAGTCGCCAGTCTGAGGGAGCAGTTGGTGGCAGCCCAAGCTGAGTTGGCGAGCTCCAAGGCTGAACTGATGAGTTCCAAGGCTGAGTTGGAACGCTCAGAAGCGTATGCGCGAAGGTTGGCTGATGGGAGGATTGCTCTCATGGCCCAAGTGGAGAAGGAGCAAGCCTCCTTTTCGCAGCACAAGTCTACATGTCTGTGGGCTCTTAAGTACTTGGAGCGCAATAAGGTTAACTTGTTCTTTCAGCTGGATGAGTTCCGTTGTGCAGTGGAGACTGCATTGAAGACGCAGGAGGAGAAGCTGCGCAAACTCAGCATAGAGTACGACGAGGAGTTGTACCCTCATCTTGTTTCGTCTGCAGCTGAGCGCAGGTAATTCCTTTACTTCTTTATTTCCTGCTTTTATATTTAGACTTGTTCAAACATACTAACACTGTATTATTTGCGTAGGTGGTTGATCAGCCATGGCCTTCGCCTAGCTGCCCTGTGCACGCTGGAGTCTCCAAGGTCACGACGGCCTTTGGAAAGGTGGTGGAATGCGCCATGGCGCACGGATAGACCTTGGCTGTTGATAAGCTGGACGAGGCCAAGCTGTTAACTGTGCCGCTTGCTGAAGTTCCTGGGTATAAGCCAAGCACCCTTGATGAGCTTGTCGCTGCCATGGAAGAGCTGAAGGTAGTTGATCTTCCCCAGATTTCGCGGTTGGAGCGCGATCAAGACCATCCGATCAACGTGATCATGGCGGGGCTCACGTTGCCGAGGCATCTGCAGGATGATGCTGATCAGCAGCCAGACTTCTACCTAAAGCCTGACGTTGCGCAGTTGAAGGTACCTCTTTTCGCTCAACCGCGTGATTTGCTTAATCCATTCATTATTGAGAAAGAGGTATCATTGNTTTCGCGGTTGGAGCGCGATCAAGACCATCCGATCAACGTGATCATGGCGGGGCTCACGTTGCCGAGGCATCTGCAGGATGATGCTGATCAGCAGCCAGACTTCTACCTAAAGCCTGACGTTGCGCAGTTGAAGGTACCTCTTTTCGCTCAACCGCGTGATTTGCTTAATCCATTCATTATTGAGAAAGAGGTATCATTGCAAAGATCCTTAACTGCACACGCCTCCAGGGTTGCCAGGAAGAAGGGCGTCAAAGGGAAGACTATTTTGTGCGGCCTCGGCGCAGCTCATCTTCCTAGGTCGGACGGTGTACCTGTCACCGTGGCCACCGTTTCTCTCAGTGATGCTGAGTTGCTGAGGAGGCTTGGAGATGCTAAGGAAGCAGCTTTTTGTGGGAGCTCCACCCAGCTAAGGCGTACGCATAGCTTTTAGGCCTTTGTACTTAGCATTTTTGAACAGACTTGTATAAACATGTCGTGTATATATATAAAAAGCTCTTTTGTTCTTAGCATTTTTATAATTCCCAAGTACTTATGTTTATGTTTGAACTCGTTGTTCTTTTGTGAGTACTTTGAGCGCAGTTTGTACATAACTTACGTATCTTTGTATTAAGACATATAAGTATCCAAAGCGTGCTTAAAAAAATCATAATCTTGTATGAAGTTTACAAAGTAAAGACCATATTCGTGTATGGAATTTTTAACTTAGGAAAAAAATAATCACAGTCGTCTATGAATTTTTGTAAGTGTATTTGTCGTATTGCGAATATTATTCGAAGGAATCAAGAGTCTTGGTTTCCTAAGTTGTTAAATGCGCACAGTGTGCAATATTGCGCATCCATCGTGGGGTGCGCAAGGAACTCACGCCAACGTCTTGAGCGCAAGGTGTTTAACAAGGATGCGTGATCTAAAGTTGATGGGTTTGCAACCCTCTTACTCAACGAGTTGTTTATTAGGTTAACTCATCCTCTTACCAATCGTGGGTATTAGTAGGTGCATGCACGCCATGTAGGCGAAAGGTAATGTAACCAACACATTGAAACATAAATAGTATTTAAATAACAATTTAAAGAAATTATGTCGCGGAGTTAGCTAGAAACCGCGAATTTGAATTAATACTTGCAAGTTTTTGTAAAAATAGAAACATTACTTATCTAGATAAGGTAGAAAATAATAATAATAAAAAAATACATGGATCTTATTGGGGCACTTTCTAAAGTGCGTGAGTTCCATGTTGGGCCGTAGCCTGTTCTAAAGATAACATCTCTTAAGATTGCGAACGTTCCACGTGCGTTGTAGCTCCTGGCCGTCCTTATCGCGCAGCTTGTACGCTCCTTTTCCAAGTGCTTCAACGACCTCGTAAGGTCCTTCCCACTTTGGTCCTAGCTTTCCAGTATCTTCTGCGCGGCTTGAGTCGTTTTCGCGGTATACGAAATCGCCTGGTCTGAATGAAGTGCTTCGTACTTTGGCATCATAGTATCCTTTCATTCTTGATTTGGCTTTTTCTTCTCGTATCGCTGCACGTTCACGCCTTTCTTCCAGAAGATCCAAGTCTATGCGCCGCTCATCATCATTTGTGGTGATGTTAACTTCTGCTGTGCGGATAGTTGGCATTCCAATCTCAGCTAGTATCACAGCTTCTGTCCCATAGACGAGAGAGAAAGGAGTATCTCCGTTGCTAACTTTGATTGTTGTTCGGTGCGCCCAAAGAACGTGTGACAGTTCTTCTACCCATCTTCCTTTGTGTATGTCTAGATGCGCTTTGATTTCTTCGCCCAGACTACGGTTCGCGCGTTCAACCAGGCCGTTAGTTTGTGGGTGAGTTACTGACGCGAAGTGTTGCGTGATGTTCAGTTGTTCGCACCAATCTTTAAACGGATTATCACGGAATTGTTTTCCGTTATCTGAAATGATTTCTCCAGGTAATCCAAAGCGACATACTATGTTATCCCAAACGAATCGCTTAACTTGGTTGCCTGTAATCGTTGCTACTGCTTTCGCTTCAATCCACTTGGTGAAGTAATCTATTGCCACAATGAGCGTGTTAGCTCCACTTGGGCGTTCCTTGTTTGGGTTCCTGTTCTCGTACCAATTAGATCTTAATGCTTTGAGACCTGCGCACTAAGAAAACAAACAGACACCGTTAGGCTTATCGAGGGATTGTTTCCCCCGATTATCCTCCGGCGTGATAGTAAGTAATCGATTTAGGATTGTGAAGAGTTTAGGGTTGTCAATCTTACCTTTGACGAGAGCTATGATGCCCTATATATACACACGGAACCGATAGGGTTTCATGTTCCTCATTCTTCGGTGTATCCACCGATATCGGATATTCGATATATATCTCCTTAGTTAGGAGATATCCTATATCTAAACCATAAATAACTTTGGGTTTGGGCCTCGTGAGCCCAAACCATTATCATAATAGCCCACGCGTAGTGGGCTTAGATGTTAGTAATGTTTAACACTCGGGTTCGTGACCCGAGTATAGACTATACGTCATCATGTACCAAGCCTAACAAAGCATGATAACTCATATAATATACAAATATATCAAATAATATTGCATTTACAGTAGTGAGAGTAAAAATAAAATGAAAAGTTAGTGAAGAGTTTCCTTACAAAAGATTGATGAATAAAAATAAGGAATCAAGAACAAGAGCACTAGTCCTAACAACCACCAATCAACACCCATGCTTCCAACCTTTAACCCAAGTCTTTTAACCATTTTTCCCCTTACTTTACCCTTGAAAATACTTTAAAATCTCAGTAGTAAATTGTAGGAACCCAGTAAAAACCTTTAAGAACCAAAACTTCTTCCTCTGTGTGTGTACCAAATAACATTCTGTGTGTGTAATCCAAAATCAATCAAACTCATATGTACTTCCCCTTACTGCTCGTAAACCACGCATATATATTGAACCATAAAGCTCTTTACGCGTCTCCATAACTCACAACAGTACTTTAAATAGCACAACAGTACTTTCAAATACTAGCAGCAGTACGTTGGTTCAAGAGCAGTACTTTCATTCGAATTACGCAGCAGTACTTTCATCATAAGCGTAGCAGCAGTACATTGAAAATAATAGAACAGTACCTTGAGAAATATCGAGCAGAGCAGTACTTTAATGGATTTTGGACAGCAGTACCTTGTGGAATAACAAAACAGTACGTTAGGTAAAGCATGTTGGAGCAGTACGTTGAATCCGAGAGCAGTACTTTCATGAAACTTGAAGTAGTACTTTCAAATATTACCATCAGTACTTTGAAAACAATACTTGTGTAGAGCTGCTCCAACTTCCACAAATAATAAACAAACAACATCCAACTTCGACCAATAATATCTCCAATCCTCACATGCAAGACAGATAGAAAAACGACAATACACAACCTCTACTGTCATACGTCGACCCATCATTATCATTGGACAAATTGAATACCCTTTACTCGACAACCTTGATTCGAATTAATAATATACTTCCACAAATTAACTGACTCATGTGCTTCCAATCAATATTGAGTTAAGCAGCTAGTACTATATCATTAATCATAAACGACAAAGCAGCCAACCAATTTAGTTTTGTAGTACGAGGTTACCTTGCGCATATGACCCACGATATATGATCAACCAATCATCTTTAATAACAAACCCAATTAAAGTGATCCAAACAAGAAGCTGCTTATCTTTAAACTTTTAATAAATCGATAACTTTTAAAAAAATAATTCAACCCCACATGTATTACTGCTAGCTATCGTCCCACAACAGATAAAAGAGAACGATTATTTAATGTCTCCACAATCGACAATAAATAAAATCAACAGCAGCATCTTCAAATAAACGACAAACTGTGCCACCGTCCCATGTTTAAACTTGACCAATGAAATCTATATACGACCCATGATCCATGTAGCAAGTTTAGAAACAAATCTTCAAATGTACAGCCCACAATCTTTGACAAAATAAATTCGAGAATACTTGATAGTACGTGGACTGATTGAGTTCAAACACAATTACTCCATAAACATAATAATCATTGTTCCACCGGCCCACGATAGATGAGAGTCAATTAATTTAAAACCGAATTCATATAGCAACAAACGACAAACCATCCTTATGAGTAAAAATCAGTACGAGGTTCACATACCTTTTAAAATAATCAACCCATGAAAACTTTTGCAAACAGCAGCAGTTAATAATTATGAATAACTTTTTAAACTTCGATCTGCTCTTCCACGACAATAGAACCTTGTAAATCCTAGATATCATGAGCCCCAGGCTCTGATACCACATGTAGGAACCCAACATACTTGATCGTTACGGGCTAGGTTGTTAAACCTTTAATCTAGGAACACATAATAATGAAGGCGGAATATCAAACATAGAATCAAACATTATTATGAACAAGGTTTTATATTCATAATATCTTCTCTAACGATTACCAAACTAATTAACGTGTTCTACCTTGATCAAGTAGAACATGTTCTCTAAACTAATAAACCACTAACCCTAGACGTTTTCCCTACGTCTAGGTTCCCATACACATACACCTTTTAGGTTTACATCTTGTACGTACAATGAAACTAATGACCCTATGTCTCTTTATATACTAGAGACATCTAGGGTTTACAAGAGGAATCATAATACAATTAGGAAACTAAATCTTTTAAGTAAATCTTCTAGAATCTTCAAAATTCTCCATCTTTTTGTAGTTTTCCCATCTTGTCACTTTAAGCCCTTCATGTTTCATTCTTTCTTGTTTTGTATCATCAAATCTAATAGACCCAACATAAGTAGATCTACAAGTTCTCTTTATTGCATGATGTCAAAAATATGTTGGAAATCAAAATAACTAGATTTTGAGCTCACCATTTGGAACAAATCATTAAACCACAACTACAAATCTATAAACCAAAGTTTTTACACATTATTAGGACTCTAATAAGAGTGTTTTTCCATAAAAATTACAGGTCTAAAAAGGTTATAGAAAAGTTTGCATAAATCATAAGAAAACTTAATTTTTAAAGGGTTTTGGTGCAAGAATGATACAAGGCTTCTTGCACATTTAGTTTTACCTTACAAAATGACTTCTAAAACTTTTTATGGTGTTTGTGGAGCTGTTCTTGGTCGTTCACTTCAATAGGGAGAGAATAAAGATGAGTATTTACTTGGTGATAAGAACTATGTGAAGGAAAAGGGGTTTTATGCATATGGTTTTGTTTAGTGGGAGACAAAGAAGAAAATTTGAGACAAGTGTCTCATGTTACTCATAAAAATAGACCACCTCACCCATGAGGTGGTGTGGTTGGTTAAATTTGATATTATTTTGGTTAAAGTGTGTATTATGTTGTGTATTTTGCTCCTGGCAATTAAAACGTGGAGTTTTAAAGACGTGTAACTTAAAATCAGGGAGTACTATAATGTAAAACATATAAAAATGTTAAAACTTATTAATATAATTTATTTGAGTATTTTAGAGAGTGGTGAGTTCATCGAAGGATTTAAATGTGGTTAAAACGTAAAAACATGAATTTAAATTGCGCAAACGTAAAAGGTGCAAGGTTTACGTAAAAATGAAAGAAAAGAATTATGACTTTAAAATTCGGATTGTAAGGAAACAACGGTGCATAGAAAGTGTAGACTGGATGTAGTCTAGTCGCGGTTGAATTAATTGAACGTGTTATGATGAAACGCGGATAACTTCCGACGAAGTTAATTAAATAAAAAAAATAGAATAGTTAAATAATAAAATACTAAAATTAATGACATGAAAATTTTGAAATGTCACAAGCAGGCACCCAGGGCATGGTATGATACTCTATCCAAGTTCCTTCTGGCTAACAGATTTTCCAAAGGAGTCGTGGATCCCACATTATTCACAAGGAAATCAGACAAACATCTGCTCCATGTGCAAATCTATGTAGATGACATAATCTTTGCCTCTTCTGATGTTGCGGAATTTGATCAATTTGGTCTTGAAATGAGCTCTAAATTTCAAATGTCAATGATGGGACAAATGTCATTCTTCTTAGGGCTTCAAATCTCGCAAAATCCTGAAGGCATCTTTATCAATCAATCCAAGTATGCTAATGAGATATTGAAGAAATTTGGGTTCAGCTCATGTGATCCTGTTGACACTCCCATGGTATCAACCTCTAAGCTTGATGAAGACGCCTCTGGAATCCCATTTGATCAAACCAAATATCAAAGTATGTTGGATCTCTTATGTACCTCACTGCTAGTAGACCAGACCTTCTATTTGCAGTGTGCATGTGTGCCCAATATCAGTCCAATCCTACCAAAAAGCATCTGGAAGCTGTTAAACGAATCTTTAGATACCTATCAGGGACTACTCATATGGGTCTATGGTATCCAAAGGAAACAACAATGGACCTGACAGCATATGCAGATGCAGATCATGCAGGGTGTCAAGATTCGAGGAGAAGCACGTCGGGTGGTGCACAATTTCTAGGTAACAAACTTGTGAGTCGGGCATCCAAGAAGCAAATGAGTACCTCCATATCCTCTACAGAGGCTGAATACATAGCCATGTCATCTTGCTGTGCTCAAATCCTTTGGATGAGGTCTCAACTTTCAGACTACGGCTTCAAATTCAACAAAATCCCTCTGTATTGTGACAACAGAAGTGTAATTGCTCTTTGCTGCAACAATGTCCAACACTCCAGATCCAAGCACATTGATATCCGACATCACTTCATAAGGGAACAAGTTGAGAAAGGGGTGGTTGAGCTATACTTCGTGAGGACGGAATATCAGTTGGCAGACATCTTTACTAAGGCGCTTCCAAGGGAACGATTCGAATTCATTCTCCCACGCCTTGGCATGAAGAGTCTAACACCAGACACTCTCAAACGTCTTCAGGAAGGAGCTGAGGAGTAACGAAATGGTTTTTAATATCCTTTGTATATATACTAAAAAAAAACCCATAAAAATTCAAAAACTCATTAAAAAAAATAAATAAAAAATAAATAAATAAAACCAAAAATATTCTTCTCTCGACATGTCTCTCGTGTAATCAATATTATGTACGTCTCTAGAAATGTCATTCAATAATGAAACGGAGGCATACATATGCTTGAGCGAGAGTTTTTCGTCTTTAATAAAACTATTTTCTAAAACATTTCGGTTCTCAACTTTCTAACTATGGCTTACAGTTACTTCAGACTGTAACCCGGGCCTAATTTTATGGCTTGCTATCACGTCAGATAGCAACCCGGAACTCATGGTAGGGGAAAGCTTGTCGCCAAAAATATGGCTATTCCTAACAAAGGCTTAAATTACTTTATATTCTTGCCTTTCCGAATGATGTACGTTTCAGTGCATCACTTCTGGTTAAAGAAGAGAAGTCTTCTTTGCATACGCAAATGCTTTCCATTCTATGATTCTTCAGGAAAGTATTTGTGCAAAACTTGGTGATACCATAAATTTTTTGGAAATCAAAATGGAAGTTTTTCATAAAATTCATCACTCAATCAATGCCAACAATTTTTTCTTCAAAAATATAAATGGGTCATTGATTGAGGGGGAGAGTGATTTCAAAATTTTATAAAATCATCAAAACGCAACACTTTGTACATAATAAGCAATAAAACAACTTGTGATGATTATGTGTCAGTATGAGAATTTTTCAAAGAGTTTTTCGTTAAAGCTTCAAATCTTTTCAAAACTCATCGACTCTAACACATAACAACCTCCCTCACAGATTGAGGGGGAGCATAAAAAGGTTCCTTTTATCAGAAAAATATTAAAACTGACCGCATTTTCTCCTAAAAGTTTTCTAACTTATTTAAATCAATTGAGATCCAAAATCTCAAAAGGTTTGAAATTTTTGATCAGGGGAGAGAATGTGATTTAAATATGAAATCTGATAATCAAATGTGATCTTTTGAACTCAATAATAGGCTCCCACATATGGGCTAAACTCTTTCGAATACCGATGCACATATTGAGGGGGAGCAAAAGGCGTTTGTGGAAAAGTACCAAAGACCGACCATTTACGTTAATGCATGGAGTTATAAGGATGGTTAAGGTTAGGTATGAGTTCCCATGATCCACCAGAACCGGAAGGATCATCCCAGGGAAAATCCTCTAGATAGATTAGAAGTCCTTAGGAATGATTGAAAAAAGAAGAAAAGTGAGAGAGGGAAGAGTGCCGACTGAGATAGAGCAAGGACTGGAACAAACCCAACAAGGTTCTACTGATGAAGTCTCGGTAAGCACTGAAGGGGTTGAAGAATTAAAAAGAAACGAAATAAGAAAGGGTGAAAAGAAATAGCCCTCCATTTATTCAACCTTAGGGCAGAAACCGGGTTCAATTCATATGCTACTGGTGGTTACTAAGGTAACACCGGTATTGAAGACAAGACGTCATGGACCCAGTGACGCACTGCACAAACCTTCCTAAGCCACTCAAGTTCTCTCAAAAGGACTTGTTTCATTCTCACGGGGAACCCTGTGCAATGTATCGACCGCTCATTGCGAGCCATGTTGATACCTAAACAGGAGACACCTCCCCAGTCTCCAGGAGCGGATCAAAACGCACTATTGAGTCTAGAGCCAAGAGATCATCCATAAATCTCTTTAGGACACAATTCCAATATGCTTACTATTTCATACACCGTGGAAAGTAAGAAATAGATTTAGAGTCCTACACATTATCCTTGTGGTATTGCCAGAACATCCGAGTGATATTCAATTATTCACAATGACGATGGAAATCCTTCTAGAGCGAACATCTTTCAAGCTCTTAGTAGGTGACGTGTGAGATCCATCTTGGATCAATGATCAAGTGACAACTGGAAAGCAACAATGGTGCGATTCAATCTTGAATCAAACTTGTTCCAGGATATGGATTGACGGATGCTTTTGTAAAACCTTTCAATGTGCTATTCAACTTTCTTTCAAGCACATTGATTGGATATTCTTTCTCTAAACAAAAGTATTTTTGATGGAAATCTGATTCAAAATTACGAAACTATCGTCGTGTCAAAAATGTTTATTGAGTGACACGCGAGTGATCTAGATAAATCATTTTTCTCATCAATCAGTGAATATCAATTCACCGATTCACTCTATCGTGCTGTCTGCTTTGAGACGTTCTGGTAAGAGAACATGCTTAGTATGATGATTCCAAAGTGGATTCTTTGGAAGATTCATTACTACAAGCTGGAAATTCCTGTCAAAGAGAAATTTTTTTAAAAGAGATTCTACCTGATCACAGGTCGGTTTTTCACAAAACCGGAGGGTAGTACATCCTCGTAGAACGAATGACAAAGCCATATTCGTTCTATATCTTTATTGCTAACTGTCTTATTTCAGGAACATATAAAGATAGTGATGGTGATACCCAACTCCAGCTGAATCGTGTCATTCCATACCCCATGCTCACACTGCCAACTCATTATGAATGAAGATCATCAATGAAAAGAGACTAACAACAACGTTTCCGCAACTCTGATGAAAAGTCTCCTATTCCAGAAGGGTGTGAGCATGACGGGTCAGAGTCACTATTCCACATGATGGCGATACAACAAAGGATGAACTTAGAGATTTACGGTGGCTGATGATCTCAAACAAAGCTCAAAGATCATACGTACCAAAGGAACCACAAATCACAAGATCATTGCTTGAAGTACAAAGTGTGCGGAATATGAAGAATCAACACTACGAGCTATAACGTCATAAAATGCTAGAAGACAAAGATCTTAATCTTCAAAGATGACCAAGGATGCTTAAAGTGACTCCCTAGGTGACCTCGCTTAGGGGGAGATTGTTAGGAATACGAATATTCCTAGGAAAGACTCGGTCACCTCATTTATGTAATAGCATAGTTATAGCTCGTAGTTACATTAATAGTTATTTAGTATTTAGATTAGTTAAGTAACACCGTGGAAGAATGACGGGTCTCTTACCCACTGTATACCTGATCCACAGCCCATACGGGGCGTTTTTCTTTTATTTCTTGTAAGACTATAAATACCCTTCTCCACATGTGGAGAGGGTTGGTGCTTTTCATTCTCTTAATCTAACCTACTAGTATTTCTCTCTCTTTCTCTCTCTAGAAAACACCCACTCTCTTCCTCTCTCTAAATTCATTCGATCCAAACTCACCTTTCTTGCCTAGATCTTGTTTGTTATATGTTACACAGCATTACACCTATCCCATTGAGATTCCAATAAGGGACTAGCAACATAATCAGCTCTAGCACAAGAACCATCAAGAAAACCCATTTTATTTTTAATCTATATAGCCAATTTTATAGCACTAGCCCATATCCTATAGTTCTCAACACCAGTCAACTTAACACTAACAATAGAGGTGCAATTAGAATCATTAGGGTGAAGATGCAGAGGATTACTCTGATCCAAACTACGTATTCATAATAGCCATAATGAAGAAACAGAACAAGTAACAAGCAAAGCAGAGAAACAAGAAATCAAACAAGAACCAAATAGAACAAGATAACCAACAAACCAAGACAACAACCAAACTAAACAAACTAAACAGATATAACAGACAAATAAACAAATAACAACTAATCGAAACAAAACAAGAAACAATGCAAGAACAAATATAAACCAAGAACTGAAACAAGGAATAAAACTCACACCCAAGACTAACTTGAATCAAGCCTAGTGAACTGGGGTTGGCCAGATCAGGTATTCGTACTACTCTAGGTGGCAGATCAAGAAGTTAACCAACCCGTTTGCACCCACTAGACTCAAATTCAGTTATCTTAAAGGAGAAAAATATCACTTACAGTGCTATCAAAGGAATGCAGCGGAAGAACCAATCAATTATTCTAGATTCACTTAGTCTAGAACAACTAATTCAAGAACCAACCCAGAAACCCACAGATAACCAGAGATCCAAAAAACCCCCAAATCCAAACTTAGGGTTTCAAGAAACCCAACCAAGAATCAGTCAATTAAGACTAATTCCTACAACTAAACAACTCCAATTGCTCAGAAACAGATCTATTTAAAAAACCCCCAAAATCTAGTGTTTCAAAAAAAACCCTAAATCTTGACAAAAACCCTAAAACCTTCAATTAACCCTCTAATTAACACGATTCAACCACCAATTTGTTGAATCAACCACCACCAAACCAAGAACGATCAAAAACCCCAAAAATCAAATCAGAACCTAGAGCTCTGATACCATGTTAAAATGGTACCAAAACAAACTAACCACAAGATTTATCACCCAACCAACCACCCCACAGTGATATTATTCTTTTATTATAACAATATACACAGAAAGATTGTCCCCAACACGGATTCAATCTAAGTACAATACAAAGAAACTATAGCAGTCCCTTTATAAGGTGTTGCTTACAATACTCACACACTAAACCAAACTATACTAAACAAGATCTGAAACTAAACCACAAACAAGATCAAGAAGATCTTGATGTATCCAAACTAACTATAAACCCAGAAACACTGAAAGAAGATGATGTAAACTTTGAGAGAGAAACAATGTGTAAATTGTGTGAATGAGGCAAGACAATGAAACCCTAGCTCGGATAATGAGTATATATAGCCACATGTTACACTTGAGCCCCTGCACAACACAAAACTTACAAAACCAGACCAGAGTTATCATTAGTTAAAATATAACTACAAAATATTACCAAATGAACCTTGAAGTCTCATAAGTTTGACAAAGTAGGATATTCTTTCAACAAAAGCTCAAGCTAGAACTTGACTCGCTTTCAAACTTATGCTTTTGACTCAAGCTCAGCTAGCGAGTAAAGTTTACAAGTACTGGTTTGAGCTTTAAAAGGCTTAAGCTCAGCTTTTGACCCGCTTTGGCTAGACTTGTTATTATAATGAGCCTAAACAAAACAAGTTTGACTAGACTTGTTCTTATAATGGGCCTAAATAAAACAAGTTTGAGTTGAGCTCCACTTATTAGGTACACTACCATATATATTTATTATTTTCTGCTTGTTTAGAGAAATTGTGTCAAAGCTAAAATACATACATATGCGTAGACGTAGTATGTATATATGTATATAATAAATGCTTGTTTAGGCTTAGGAACATATAATATACTTATATATTTAAATGCTCTTTTTGGATATGAAACTCAAACGTGAGCTCGCGTATTAAATGAGCCTCAAATTAGGCTCGAGCTCGTTAATTCAGGCTTGGCTAGTTACGAGTTTCTACCGAGTTGATTCCAAGTAGCTCATTAACAATTTGGGTAATTTACAATCAACTTGTATTCCTCTTAACAATTTTTAATACATAGACATACTCATATACAACTAAAAAATGTCATCCTTTCTTGCTACTAGCGGCCATCCTTATGCTTGATTACAACCGTGAGTTTGAGACCGGTGTAAGATAGAGTAGAAATTATATAAATTAATACTAATAGAACCACCTAACTAGTAATTAATGGGTATTAATTTATCTATAAATTAATTTCCCGAGACCTATAAAAATATTATTTTAAAGACTTTATTAACTAATCGAGTATTAATTTATCGAGTTTCTAATGTATAGTAGCGTGATGCTCAACTAATCTATTTTTGAATGCGAAAAAAATTGTATATTTTTATACGCTTCATAGCATAAAATGAAATGTTTTAGTTTGTTGTTTGTTTTATGAGAAAAGTGAATATGGGCTGTCTCACATCTAAGCTTACATGCGAAAGCATCAAAAATCACTAAAAATTACGTTATTTTGGTTATTATTTTTTCAAAATTTGAGTAGTGGAACTAATATATGCATTGTGAAACGCATTTTAATGGTCAATTAAATAAAACCATTGTTGAATCTATAGCTAATTTTTTAGTTAATGAATTCACGTAACTATATGATGTAGAAAATGTATGTATCAACGTGAACCCAACTTAAGCGATGTTGTGATGAAATCGAGAGAAAACACTAATATTGTGAAGGACATGATACAAATGAGGTATATTTGACTTTTTTTTGTTAAAATGACTTAATTTTTTATGGTTTCTCATGTAAGCTTAGATGTGCGATAGCCCCATATTCACTTTCCTCTTGTTTTATATAACATTTTGTTTTCATGTATGCATAGATGTATTTAGATATTCGTAAGTCCCAAAAAAATTGAATTTTTTTTAACTCTCGCGCACACACACAAAACATTAATTTATACGAGACAATTATCAGTAAAATGCAATTAACGTGCGCTTCGGATGAGGAGAGTCCCATCTATCTCACTAGTTTTTTTTTTTTTTTTTTTTTTTTAGTTAAGAGAAGTGTAGGGCCCATGTGGAATCACATCTCTTATTATCTCTGGATGGGGAGTGTCCCATTTATTTGCCTCTTTGGTACAGATCATACAAAGGAAAAGTGGACTTAACATTAGAAAACAAATAATATTATATAGGTGGTCCCACATTGGCTCCACACAATTCTTAGCTAACAAAAAAAACGTATTTTTTTTTGGGTAAAGGGAAGTAATCATGCACCCTGGTAAATATATTAACCAAAAACGTTTAAGTACAATGGATATGGGTGAAATCTCATATCTCAGCCCGTTACATAGGCAAAAAGCTTACATAACAAGATACTTCCTATTTTCTAAACAAGAAAACAAACCATTACTCAAAGAATAATATAGGACATAACGAAATAAAATTACTTCCTAAGACCTTGAAGCTTGGTGCCATACATGGCATTAAAAGCATCCAAATTCCCTGGAAGATCATAAACCTGGTTCGCATAGTCATCGTAGTCATATTCATCATAATCATCCTCAAACTCTTGACCACCACCGAATAGATTAGCAGACTCATCAAATGGGTTAGCAACCACCTCATCATCAGAATCAGAAACCACGATCTCTCTCACCTTAGAAAAAGGGTTAACTCTCTTAGTAGAAGAGGCGGGCGGGGTACAAGAATCACTAGTTTTAGGAGCCACAACTGACTCCTTCTCTTTCAAATCACTTACAAGAGGTTCTTGTGATGCAGTACCTGTCTTAGTAGACTCATCCTCATTAACTTCCATTGGACGACCAGAATCCTCATCCTTATTAGTGTCATTAGTAAGAATACCCAAAGCATCCGTATCATCCATATTAAGAGCATCAAACTGGTTAGATGTAGAAATCTTCGTACCACTCGAACTAGCCACATCAAAAGCATTCTTCTTATTGCCATCCACTTTCTTAGGTTCAGGAGTAGTCTTTTTTGGTCGATACTGAAACTGCTTACCCACAACTGTTTTAGTAAACCCTCCTTGACCCGGGATTGTAGGACCACCTTGCTTTCCTTTCTTTTTGTTGTTAACAGTCTTGAAACCATCATTAACAGGCATAGTAGGCTGAGCAGAGGGCACAACAACTTTAGGACAATCAATAAGAGTATGACCAAAGATCTTACACTTGTCACAACGCGGTGGTTTCCATTCGTATTCAACCCGAATCTTCTCAATAGTCAACCCCGTACCATCAAGTAAAGGTATCTCAACATTGAGGCTATCTCGAAGAACCTCATCCGACTTCACTTCAATTATGCATCTAGCAAATCTACTACAACCCCATGAGTCCTTGCACATTTGGCTTGTATAAGCATCTAACCTTTTGGGTGTACCAATCAATGTGGCAAGCAGACTAAGACCATCACCAGAAAACATAGCCAGGGACATCATGGAATTTAATCCACACCGGGATGTTGGTCAAATCCTCTTTAAGCAAGTTGGTGTTCAATGTCCATGGTTTAAGAATAATAGGTACATTTCTAATTACCCAAGGACCGTTATCAAGAACATCATCAACACCTTTCTTCGAGTTAAACTTAAAGAAAAAGAACCCATTTGCATTCATCATTACCTTCTGTATACCAAACTTAGCCCACGCATTGCGTACATAGTAATCGACAACAGGAAAAGCAAGTCGTTGGCCAAGGAAGTACCCATACACAGTATTCTCAAACCTGGTGTTCACCTCTTCAACCACTTTCATAGGTACAGAAAGTTCCACACAGTTTGATTTCTTGCTATACTCTAGCCTACGAAAGTTAGACATGTATTTCTTAGGTTCATTAGAAGTAACACCAGCATACGATGTAGAAGGTTGTTTCGAAGCATCCACACCAACCTTCTCAATACCAACAGCCCCATGTGCATTCGTATCAACCTTATCAGAACTATGAGACTTGTTAGAAGCCCTATGTGGACCATTCGGATCATTACCTAAAGGATCAAGTGAAACCGGCTTCACTTGATTATTCTTGTCCACAATCGTAGATAATTCAATATCTCCATCATCAACACTTTACTCAGTAATAATAGGACCAGACGATGCAAGTATAGGCTGATTAGAACTAGGATTAACATCCTTAGGCTTCTTATGTTTCCTCATAGTCACCTTCGACAAATCAACAGTAGCATTCAATTCATCAATATTCACATTAACAGGTTTGTTAATACAAATATCGTCCGAAAAACGTTATTTATATTTTACGATCTTTGCCATGTTTTGTTAACGACAAAATATAAAGTTTACTTTAGCAACAAATTTAAATATAGTTAAGTCTTTTACATATAATGTCACAAGACCTTTTTACAAGTTAAACATTACTTAGCTAACATTTACATTTTACATAAGTTTAAACATAAATAGAAAGTTGTTAAT
This sequence comes from Artemisia annua, assembly GCA_014162995.1. Lineage (NCBI taxonomy): Eukaryota > Viridiplantae > Streptophyta > Magnoliopsida > Asterales > Asteraceae > Artemisia > Artemisia annua. Next base: position 65,692 of record LBNU01023340.1, read on the forward strand.
TACATCATGTGTTGCATCATGATCTTTGGAAGATTGTATGATCTTTGGAAGATATGGTAAAGATGTTGTTTTGATTGTCACTCAATGTATCAAGGAAAGATATGGGAATATCTTGATTAGATTTGGAAGAAACTAGGAAGGATTTTGTGTCAGAGTTTGGCGGAACCAAACTCCAACAAGGACGGAACCAATCATTTGGTTCCGTCCAATCCGTGGCCTACTGTGGTTGTTTTTCTATAAATAGCAGGCTATTCTAAGTTGTTTCTTCATCACTTACAATCATACATTATCATACATACTCTCATTACTTATATCTAACACATTCGTCTTTCATTTTAGTGAGATTCTTTTGTAGCAAGAAGATCACAAACTCATATCAAAGACATACAAGCCTCAACGCAAAGTTGGAACACTTGTTTGTATAAATAGTGTGTAAACTTGTGTTGTTCATACTTTCATTGATGGTATCTATTCATTAGTGATCGGTTAGTATTTTAGTCCTCAAAATACATAGTGTGACGGGAGTGGTTGTGCCCTTGTAAAAGAACTCGACGTTTAGCTTTGTGTCAGTAATCTTGTGTAAGCGACGTGTAAGGTTTCTCCACCGGTGAAAGGAGCTAGTTGACTAGTAAGAGTAACTCTCGAGTTGGATACTCGGGGCGTGGAGTAGGGCAAGGAAAAAGAGTCCTTGTAGCCGAACCACGATAAACATTCGTGTTGTGGTTTGATTGTTTCTTACTCTTTACTTGCATATTACTTATTGATTGTTAGTATCGATTGTTGATTACACGTAAAGTTTTCTAAAGGAATTAAAGTTAAAAACCGGTAAACTATTCAACCCCCCTTCTAGTTTTCCACAATTGGCATCAAAAGCTACGTTACTCAAAATTTTAAAATATATTGTGTTTTAAAACTTGAAATGATCCATGGATTTTGAAAATTTCAAAGAAGGGCAATCTATGTAAAGACCACCACTATTTGAACCAAATGGTTTCATATATTGGAAAAATCGCTTTGAAACTTACGTGAAATCAAAAGATATAGATTTGTGGTATATAATAATTGAAGGTGATGACAAAATCACTTTTAAAGATATTGGTAGTGGAAAAGATGAGGATAGCTCACTTACTAGACATAGTGATGATCAAAAGAAATTAGTTGCAAAAAATAATGAAGCTAAAATGATGCTTTATAATGCTTTGCCAAAGAAAGAGTATGAAAGAGTATTTATGTGTAAAACCGCTAAAGATATTTGGCAAACTTTAATAATCACTCATCAAGGAAACTCACAAGTTAAAGATAACAAAATTGATCTTCTTGTACAATAATTTGAGCAATTTTCTATTCCCGAAGATGAAACTATTGATTGTGCATTTGCTAGGTTTAATACCATTATTACTTCACTGAAAGCACTTGATGAATCTTTTTGTAGTAAGAACTTTGTCAGGAAATTTCTTAGAGCACTCCATCCAAAGTGGAGAGCAAAAGTGACGGCTATTGAAGAATCTAAAGATCTTTCAAGCATGTCACTTGACGAACTAAATGGAAACCTCAAAGTCAATGAAATGGTAATGGAGAAGGATTCGGAGATAGTCAAAGGCAAGAAAGAAAAGGTCAAATCTATTGCATTAAAAGTTAGAGTTGAATCAAGTGATGATGATGAATCTAGTTCGGATAGTGATGATGAAGAATATGCCTTGGCCGTTCGAGACTTCAAGAAGTTCTTTAGAAGACGAGGAAAGTTTGTGAGACAACCTAAGGAAGACAAGAAGCATTTCTGAAAAGATCATGACGATAAGAAAGGGAAGGGTGAACGAAAGTGTTTTAGATGTGGAGACGCGAGTCACCTCATAGGAGAATGTCCAAAGCCACCCAAACACAAAACTCAAAGTGCCTTCGTAATTGGTGCTTGGAGTGATAGTGAAAATGACGATGAGGAACTAAAGAATGACGAAATTGCTCTCATGGCTCAAGACTCAGATGAGGTACATTCCGATTCATCTTGCTCTTCTATCGATGATGATACATTGCAAAAAGAATATAACAAACTTTGTGAACTAAGCTTAAAAATCATAAACAAAAACAAATTTTTGAAAACAAAAAGGCAGATTTTGGAAAATGAAGTTTATGAATTAAAAAAAGGCTAAGAGATTAGAAAAGAGTAAAACTAGTGAAACAATGTGCAAATCATGTGAAGAACTTAAACTTGAAATTGAGAAACTTAGAATCACACAAAATGATCTCATCAGACAATACTCAAAATTTAAGAGGTTTGATAAAAGTATATCATGTGCAGATGAGATTATGAAAATTCAAAAATCACCACATGATAAAACCGGCTTAGGATTTATGAAACTAGGAGATGTAAGTAGTCTAAAAAAACAAACCAACAAAACAGTCACAGTAGACCACGGATCAGACGGAACCAAAAATTTGGTTCCATCCGTGGAACACTTTGGTTCCGTGGGAACTGTGACAGAACAAATTGAAGGCTCGTCAAAACGTTCAGAATTTGTTAAAGTTACAAAAAAACCTAATGTCGCCTCAACTGAAAAAAAACTAAAACCGGCTATCAAAATAGGAGTAGGACTTGTCAAGAATGAATTTAGAACTAAAACAACTCAACCAAGATCTAAAACTCCTATTCCCAAACGCCCCTTTCCAAAGAGTAACTACAACACTCAACACAACTATCAAAATAATTGGAACCAAAATTTAACAAGACATAACCAAGTTCCAAATTACATGTCTTGGAACCCATATCAACCATTTCCATATATGAACCAAAGAAATGATATGTTTAACCAAAATGGACCCATGAGATATTGGGGACCAAATGTTTGAGTGTTCATTATAAAATAGGTGTGCTTCAAAAAAATTTGGAGCCGGACGAATGGATCAAGGATAGCGGTTGCTCAAGACATATGACCGGCAACAAAAGTCTCTTTTCAACCTATAAAAAATATGATGGAGGTAACATTACTTTTGGTAGAAAAGCAAAATGCAAAATCATCAGAAAAGGTACAATCTCTCACGACTCTCTCTCTATAGATGATGTAGCTTATGTTGATAACCTAGGATTTAATCTCCTTAGTATTAGGCAACTTTGCCGCAAAAAGTATAACGTCCTTTTCAGTGAAAATGGAAGTAAAATACTCAAAGACGGCATAACCATAGCCAAATGTGTTCTTAAGAACAACGTGTATGTCATGAAGATGGATCAAACATCTAGAGACAAACTTTGCCTCACCTCATTAGATGAATCTTCAACTTTATGGCATAGACGTTTAGGACACGCTAATATGAGACTTATCCAAAACCTCTCCTCCAAAGACTTAGTTAGAAACCTACCCAAGTTGAAATACGACCAACACTTTTGTGATGCTTGTAAAATTGGTAAACAAGTTCATAGTAGCCATAAGGCTAAAAACATGGTGTCTACGTCTAGGTGTCTAGAACTTGTACATATGGATTTATTTGGTCCATCCGCTATACAAAGTTATGGAGGGAACTTTTATACTTTAGTTATAGCAGATGATTACTCAAGATATACTTGGACAAAAAATTTGAAAAATAAAAATGAAGCTTTTGATAAATTTGAAATTCTAAGTAAGAAAGTTCAAAATCAATTAGGAACATGCATTATGTCTATTAGAACGGACCATGGTCGTGAATTTGACAACAAAATACAATTTGAAAATTTTTGTGATAAAAATGGTATAACTCATAACTTTTCGGCACCACGTACTCCTCAATCTAATGGAGTAGTAGAACGCAAAAACCGGACTCTTCAAGAGATGAGTAGAACAATGCTTAATGAACAAAATATTCCACAAAAGTTTTGGTGCAACGCGGTTGACACATCAACCTACATTTTAAATTGTGTCTTAATTCGACCATTTTTAAATAAAACACCATATGAATTATATAAAGGGAAAAGCCTACACTAGGATACTTTAGAGTGTTTGGAAGTAAATGTTTTATCCTAAACACCAAGGATTACCTTACCAAATTTGACCCAAAGTCATATGAAGGTATATTTCTTGGATATTCTCAAAATAGCAAAGCGTATATTGTCTTAAACAAAGAAACCTTAAGAGTCGAGGAATCATTGAACGTAACATTTGATGAAAGTCCACCTCCCTCTAAGAAATCACCTTTGGTAGATGATGACTTAGTTGAAAGTCAAGCTATGGAAAATCAAGAAATCTTAGATAATGACAAGGAAGATGAACTATTAAACAAAGAAATTGTAAATGTCAAGGAATCAAAAAGTCATCCATTAGATAGTGTTATAAGAAATATTAAAGAAAGAACACTAAGATCAAAAGTTCAAAATGAAAGCAACTTCTTTTGTTTCGTGTCAACTATTGAACCTAAAAATATAAACGAAGCCATAAAAGATGAGTCATGGGTAATAGCCATGCAAGAAGAATTAAACAATTTGTTAGAAATGACGTTTGGACATTAGTCCCTCAACCAAAAAGTCAAACAATAATTGAAACAAAATGGGTCTTTCGTAATAAAATGGATGAAAATGGTATAGTGTCTAGAAACAAAGCTAGGCTAGTAGCACAAGGATATAATCAACAAGAAGGCATTGAGTACGATGAAACTTTTGCTCCAGTTGCTAGGCTCGAGTCAATTAGGATTTTAGTTGCATATGCATGCGCACACAATTTTAAACTCTTTCAAATGGATGTCAAAAGTGCATTCTTAAACGGATTTATAAACGAAGAAGTGTATGTTGCTCAACCACCGGGCTTCACCGATTTTGAAAAACCTAATCATGTTTACAAACTTAAAAAGGCTTTATACGGACTTAAGCAAGCTCCAAAAGTATGGTATGATCGACTTAATACTTTCCTATTTGACCATAGGTATACCATGGGCTTAGTTGATAATACTCTCTTCACTAAGAAGAAAGGTTCACATATTATCATAGTCCAAATCTATGTTGATGACATTATATTCGGATCAACTTGTCAAGAACTATGTAACGATTTCTCAAAAATCATGCATGATGAGTTTGAAATGAGTATGATGGGAGAACTCAACTTTTTCTTAGGACTCCAAATCAAACAATTAGAAGATGGTATCTTCTTTAACCAATAAAAATATATAAAAGATATGCTTAAAAATTTGGTCTTGAAGATTCCAAACCCATTAAAACACCTATGTCCTCGGAAACTAAGCTAATCAAGGATGAGGAAAGTGAATCCGTGGATAACACTAAATATAGAGGTATGATTGGAAGTCTACTTTATCTCACGGCAAGTAGACCCGACATTATGTTTAGTGTTTGTCTATGTGCTCGTTTTCAAGAAGATCCTAAAATCATTCATCTTGAAGTCGTTAAAAGAATTTTTAGATACATTAAAGGCACTACACACTTAGGACTATGGTATCCTAAAGGAATGGGAGTAGAAACCACAATATATGCTGACTCGGACCATGCCAATGACTATGTTGATAGAAAAAGCACAAGTGGTATTTGTACTTTCGTTGGACATTGTCTTACCTCATGGTTCTCTAAGAAACAAACGGCTCTCGCCATTTCAACAACTGAAGCCGAATACGTATCGGCCGGAAAAGCATGTCAACATGCTCTTTGGATGAAACAAGCTATTGTGGACTACGGTATTCAACTCAACGACATATCCATTCTTTGTGATAACAAAGGAGCCATCGATCTCAGTAAAAACCCAGTTCAACATGCTCGCACAAAACATATTGAAATACGTCATCATTTCCTTCGTGACAACGTTCAAAAAGGAAACATTTCTATAGAAAAAGTATCCTCTAAAGACAACAATGCCGACATCCTTACAAAACCTCTTAAGAGAGAACCATTCAATCTTCTTAGACTTGGACTAGGACTAATGGAACATACCTTGTAGTCTTGAACCTTAGTCACAAACAAACGAACAAACAAACACCAGCCAAGAATAAAAGAAAATTTTTTTTGTTCTGTTCAGCCGGAACCAAACGCACCAACGGGCGGAACCCAAAATTTGGTTCCGTCTGATCCGTGCTTCTCTGTACCTCTGATATGTGTCTAATTACACATATCTTTTACCTCATTTAACGAACCAAAACGACTGAAAACACTTAGATATACCATATAATACTGCAAATATCCTTGGAATGTGTTTTTATGCATTTCAGGAACAAAAGGATCGAAAACAGATGAAAAACGAGCAAAGTTTGCATAATTAGTAGAATCAGTCCCTGAACTTTCAAGAATTGTCAGAAATGGTCCCTCAACGATTTATTTTGAAGAAAAGTCAACAACAGTCCCCTAGGAATCAGGAAATGACAAATTTTACCCTTGAAGTTCAAGTTTGCACAAATGGCAGAAAAGGCCCCTCAAGTTTGAAAAATGGCAAAAATGGTCCCTAAAGGTTTAAAATGGAAAACTTATCAATTATGGTCCTTGGTTTATCACATATGGCAAGAGTGGTCCCTTGAATAAAGTTTGGAAGCTTGCCACATCAGGCCCCTCAACTTTGCAGTTTTTACAATTTAGGTCCTTGTGGTTATTACACTTACAAAACAAACGGGCCTATTATTTATCTAACCCAACTCTAAATAATACAACCCAACCCACTTTTCCAAAACCCTTACCCTTACCTGTGGCCCAAATAATTTCCCTGGCCCAACTACAAAATAAACCCAAATCTCCCACCTATGTTGCTAACTCACCCAGTCAAAGCATAGTCAAACCCCACCCCTGGTTAACCTTCCCTCCTTATCCCTTCCCACGTGACCTACAAACACAAAACACCATCATCACCTCTACTATCCACTCTCCTCTGCCACACTCAACATCCCTACCAACTATTACTACCTTTCCACCACTAAACTACAAAAATCACCCCCCTGCTACAAGCAACACTGCCAACTGCCAAAATACCTTTTCCCACCAAAATTAAATAAAGGGCTAGAATCTTTTGTACTCATCCAACGATCCAGAAACGAAGTGGGAAAGCACCATGGACCTTTTTGAAGGCTATATAATGAAGAAAAAATGGAGAAGCCAATAGTTAGTTAGTTAAGTAGTTAGTAGTTTTCAATGTAATTTAGGTCGAATTAAGTTTAAATTAGTGTAACATTTCAAATTCAGCCTTGTAATCTCTTTTTCAGTAGTGTAATCAACTTCATTTAATGAAATTCTAGTTTTCCTTTTAAGCCTTGTGCAAGTCACTTTTATGCCTTTAAAATCTCTTCAAATAGGTATAAACTGTTTTAAAGCTTTCATTATTGTTTCTAAAAGCTCATTTAAGCTTCTATAGCTTTTTGTGAGCTTTTATTTTGGTCTAATATGTTTTAATGGCAAAATTCCAAAAAGTCAACAAAAAGTCAACATATGGTGAAATAAGCACTTGATTATCCAGAGCTGATTGTGAAGATCCCTAGGCCTTTAGTTTTACTTTTCTAAGCTTTTCATGGTGTGGATGTAAGCCTTGTTGTGCTTGGACAGTTTGTGAGTCTCATCTCTATTATAGCTTCTTTTCTCATAAAATTTCTTATTTGTTCATTATTGCTTAGTTCTGTGCTCACTTATGATTTATATGCTTATTTGGACTTTGTGAGTTAAGTAGTAGCATTCTCATTTGGTTAACTTCACTAGAACTCACAGTTGTTTGTTCTTGCCTTTGATAAGTCATATTATCTTAGTATAACTTTTAGCTTTTCAGTGCTTATCTTTCAGTCATAATAGCTTTTCTTTAGTCCACATAGCTTAAGTTATCTAGTTGCATCAGTAGAATAGTACTTAGTAGCCTTAAACCACAAAAATACAAAATCAGTAGATACATTAGGGAGTGTTTGGATTAAGCCTGTTCTAGGAGTTGTGCCTTGTTCTTTTTATTGTTTTTAGTTAAAACATGTTTCATTAGGCTCATTTAGGTCAAGCAAAGCATTAAATCCAGTAGGTATTAGTAGAATAGTCAAAATCAACTTAAACCTCTCTACTTTTGATCACTGTCGCAGTTTTAGTTAGCATAATCATACCCATAGATTCATATTTAGTGTTATCAGCTTTAATTCATCTCATTATAACTTAAAACATCAATTTCAGTTAGCTAGGATAGATTAAATTCATAAAAGTCAACTTAAGAGTTCATAATCAAAAAGTCAAAAAGTTTTCAACAGCAGAAAAAATCTTTTATTTTTCATTTCTTCAATTTTCAACCAAATCTTGTAAAATTATGGGATAATGTAGTCTTATATATTTCTTACTTATTGGTATTTTTATTTTAATTTTTAGATTTTCTTTACAAGGCGTAATCAACCATTTTCGGGCTGCAAAAACACGTTTTTAACAGCAGAAAAAGTTTTTGATTTTTCATTTCTTCATTTTAAGTCCTTTTTAGCTGAAATTTGGTATGTAGCTTATTTAGTAGATTATCTAGTTACTATTATTTTTGGTTTAATGTTTAGATTCTTTTTTTAGTTGGCTTATGACGTGCCATAATCATTGGATTAGATTTAAAGGGGGTGTTTGGATTTGTTGGATCTATGGACCCACAGTGTGTTTTTGATGTTGTTTGTGCTTGAACCAAGTCACTTTAGGTTGTAATAGAGTATTGAACCATAAAATCAGTAGGCTATTGGTTAGAAAGTCAAAATCTCATATAACTTTCATTCTAGTTGTTAACTGTTGGAATTTAGGATAGGTTAACCATCAAATTAATTATAGAAGTTGTTAATCTAGCTTAAACAAGTCTCACATTAGCTTATTTCATCACTTTCAGTCATTTAGATATAATCAAAGCTCACCTAGGTCAAACTTTTAGAAAATCTGAAAAAGTCAAATATGTTATATCTGTTAAAATGGGCATGTTTTCTAGATGAGGCACAAGGTTCAATATTGATTGGAAATAGATAAGAATTGCATTTTTTTGGACATTTTGTTGCTTGTGAATCTGTATCAACAAGAAAATCTTGATTTGAAAGTTTTTAGCTAGCTTAAAAATAAGTTCAAAGTGGCCTGATTGCTCATCCACCTCCCCTGCACCCAGTTTTTGCTGTTTGACCCATTTTTCTTTGAACAATATCTAGCTCATCTTCTAAGTGTAGGGTATGATAATTGGTGATTTGGATAGCCCATGGTTCTGGCTTGTTGCATTTAACTTTTGTTTGCCCTTAAGAGCTTTTCTCCTTAGCTTATTTGCCCTATAAAACCCCCCATCAAGCCTGTGTTTGGCTCAGTTTACTATTTTGCTCTTTAAGCTTATTTTGTGCTTTTAGTGATTGTTGATTGATCATTTTGTCTCCTTTTTAGCCTGTTTAGGACTCCCCTTAGATACCTTAGCTTATTGAATCCTTAGTGTATCTTGTAAGTAACTTTTAGCTAGCTTTTTAGTTTTCAAATCTCCTTTTTCAAGCTTATTTGCTAACTGCTTATAATCCCGACTTTTCTGTGCTTATTTGTGAGTTTCAAGTAGAGTTGTAGTTATATAAACTACTTATGTTCATGTTTTCAGTAAGTTTGTGGTATGTGTTAAAATACACACCTTTATTTGACCTAAAAACCCGACCAAAAGGACCAAAAACTAACCATAAATGCCAAATATCTTGTGTTTTTGCGTTTGTGATTGTGCAGGTAAGGGTATTTCAAATATGGACAAAAATCAAAGAAAAACCGACAAAAACGAGCACGAGAATGGAAAGTGTCAAAAGCCGAATCCGGGGAAGTCAAAAAGGTCAAAGGAAAAGTTCAAATAGTCAAAATCAATATCGGGGAATCATATCTCGTCAGAAAATATCTTTGGAGCAAAGTTCAAAGAATTTACAAGTTTGGTCCCTCAAGTTTCAGATATTGTCAATTTTGGTCCCTAAAAGATTATTTGTGAAGAAATGGCAATAGAGGTCCTCCAAAAATCAGAGAAAGACAAATATGGCCCTTGGAAAATAATTTGGAAAATGGCAGAAATCATCTCTGGAATTTCAGATTGTACAAAATTGGTCCTTATAATTTTACTAAACCAAAAATACTACACTTTTACTTAACCAATTTACCCTTTATACCATAACCCAACCTTTTATATTAAACCCAAAACAAAACCCACTAACCCAATACACCTTTACCCCTGGCCCATAACCACACCAGCCCATCTCTACTTAACTCGGCCCTTTTATCTTTTATAAACCCGGTACCCACTCCTCTTTAATAAACCCAGTTTATTAAAATAATAAAAATCAAACCCCGCCAAACAGTAAAACACTGTTTATCCCCTTCCCTTTACCCTGCTACTCTTACCCCATACAATCAAAATTATTACCCAATCATGAGCCTTCTAGAAGCTGCACATGTCAGAGCACAAGGATGTCAACATACCGTGTACACGCTGGCAATCCCACGCATCCCCATTGGCTGATGAAAACGTGCACATGATCCAAGGGTCCTAAATGACTGAGATGATGACATAGTGAGGAAATTCATGATCAAAGGTTGAAAATAGAGCTTCTGGGACCTTCATCAAGCTTCCAAACCGCCTCACCTTGGGCTATAAATAAGACCTTCTCCTCATGTTGTATTCGTGTAGTTTTTAGAGGTTAAAATTAGGGTTTATGTCTAGTTTAAATTTCATGTAATTTCTGTTCAAGCTTTCATGTAATACTGCCAAAGTTTTAATAAAAGTTTCTTAATTTCTTATTAGTGCATTTTCAGTTAATTCAATATTTAGCTTATTGTCTTTTAAAAGCTCCTAAGTTTCTGTACTTTTAAGCTTATTTAAGTTCCTTTAAGTTTTTAAAAAGCTATTTCTGTATATAGTATTTACTAAAAAAAATCACCAAGGGAAGATAAGCTTGCACAAGTGATTGAGTCTGAAACGGTCAACAAAAGTCAACCAAGGAATTGGTTGACTAAAGTCAAAATATCTAAGAGCACAATGCACCAAGGATAGTATAGGAATTCCTCGGGTCGTTTAAAATCCCGACGAGGAGTGAATTGTGTCGAAAACGGTAATAAGATCGAGTGTTTATGAAACGGAATTGGAAAAGTGAAATTGATTTGAATTATTCTATGAAATCACAATTAAAAAATGATAAACAAATGCTACAAACGATTACTGAAAAATGAAAACGTTTACAAGTCTAAAAATTATACGTATACGTTTNAAAAATCACCAAGGGAACATAAGCTTGTACAAGCTCATCACCCTTCTGATAAGCTCACAAAGCTTTTCCATAACTTTTGTGAGCCTTATCTCACTGTCCAGTAACCACTTCTTCTAGCCAAGTTCCAAGTAAGTTGTCTTTTCATTTTCTGCATTCTATCTATTAGTAGCTTAATTTCTGTTTTCTTAGCTTAAGTTTACTTGTTTTAGTTCATTTAGATTAGTTGTAGCTTAAGTCCTAGCTTCTGTATGCTCTAGTATAGTCCTGCTCCCCTACTGCCTTTGTTTAGAGTAAACTACATAAGTGAGTCCTAGTTGTTCTTCTTGTGTTTTAATTGTTTACTTAGCATCAAACATAGGTAATAGTCACTGTTAGATCATAGGTTAGGTAGTTTAAGGATTAATCTTGCATAAGTTAGTGTTAACTGCTACATTAAGGGGTGTTTGGGTTAAGTTAGTTCACTGTGGTCCTGGTGCTTTCTAGCTGTTATTTCTGCACAAGTAGATTACCTCAGGCATATTTAGATTATAGAAAGCATAAAAACCTTAGTTCCTTAGGCAAAAAGTCAAAGTTAGAGTAAACTTGCAAATCTGTGTTCATAGGGTCACTGTAGCATCTGTGATCTTGGTACCTTAATAGAAATAACTTGCATTTAGGATAATTTAGCCATAAACCAGCTTAAGATCACAAGTAGAAACTTATTAGGGCACTGGAAATTCACATTAGTCAACTTAGGTATGTATTTAAAAAGTCAACCATTTAGTTATTGAGCTGTGTAGATAGGCAACTTCTAGGGCATTTATAGGTAATCATTAAGCTTAATTAGGGCTTGAATCTGTTCTTGGGGTTAGATTACATACCAAAGAGTACACATAATCCTTTTCAGGAAAAACCAACAACAATTGATAGGCTAAATTGGATCCACAAATCTGTCCCATAACTGTTCATACCTTAGTTCAGTAGCATAGTAGTTTTTGACATCTGTTCCTAGGCAAAATTAAGGTTCAGTTGGTGGTTTAAAATTAGGGCTTTTTGGTTTTTAGTATAGTCTGTTAGGTAGTCTTTCATTTGCCCCCTTTAGGTTCAACTAATCAGCTTATTAGGTGCTAGAAATTAAGCCACAAAGAAGGTACCCCAAGCTGCTAAATCTGTCACATAGTACCAACTGCCATAGGGCTAATCAGCTTATATATTGTGCTTATTTGATCATTTTCAGTTGTATTGTGCTTAATATAGTGTGTGTAAGTTGTTTTGTGAGTTTGGTGCTTATTGGTTGAAAAGAGCTTATTAATAAGTGCTTATTGAAATTACTTTTGTGTCCATTTGCTTATTAGGATTAGATAACTAGCTCAGCTTATTTTTCCTAGGTTCCTTATCTTATTTTAGATTTATCTGCAAAATTTCAGATTTTTATGAGTTCATTTAGTATTTATAACAATTAAAAGTAGTTTTTAAGTATTTTAAAATCCTTTTTAATTAATAATAATTCATAAAAAAAATCCAAAAAAAATATTTTTCAGTTTTAATTATTATTAGGTTGTTTTAGAATTTTAAAAATTAAATTTATAATTTTCTAGCTTATTTCATATTAAATAGTATTTTAGTATATTTTAATAGTTAAAAATAGTTTTTAATTAATAATAATTACATAAAAAGCCAAAAAAATATATTTTCTTTTTCCTAAAATTTTCTTTTGTCTTTTAGAACGTAGAAAAATTATTTTCATCCCCGTAGGAGTAGTAATTCCTTAAATTCACTTTTTATTTTGCGCGTTTACGTTTATTTTACATTTTAGTTACGTTTTTAGGTTTTAATTACGTGTTAGGCTTACGTGCTTTATTATTTGTGCATTTTTATTACTTATAGCTTAATTGTAGCTTAGGGTTCCCCATAAACCCCTCACATTCACTTCACGATTCACGATCACGAACCAACGAGCTCCATTCAACCTTCGTTGGGGAAACACGACCCGGGGATACATATTTACCCGTGCTATCCTCGGAGATATACTATGTATATATACTATATATATTGTGTGTATCAATCTTTTGGCGCCGCTGCCGGGGAAGGTTGAAGTGAATTTTGGTTTTCGTTTTTAAAATCGTGTTTTGAAAAACCTTCCTTTTTGTAAATATTTTCTTATATAAAAAGTAAAAATCAAAAATACGAAACACTTTTCCTAAGGTGTTTACAAAATACCAAAAACAAAATAAAATCCTCACTCTCCCTCTTGAGAGGTTGTAAACCAAATAAATTCGAACGCAAAAAGAGATAGTGAAGTTAAAAGTTTTCGGATTACTTTAATTCTACAACCGAATAACCGAGGTAAAGGTAAGTTTGACATTAAATTGTCGAGCTGGAGATGGAGGGTTTTTAAGCATCTATGGAGCACCTTTGCCCTCCCGCCTCGCTCCGCGTAGATTTGAAGGAAACGATTTCGTTTGACGAATCGATCACAAAAATATTGTGATATAAAAACAAAAGAAAAAGAAAAAAAAAATTATGATTTTTAAGTTTTCTTATATATAAAAAACAAAAAGATTTTCTTTTCAGATTTGTTTTCCTTTTTCTTTTTACTTTGGTTTCTTTTTAGTGTATGCTCACACGTTCACGGTCGAGGTTAATTGATAAATCTCTGACCATACTGACTCAACACTATCGTAGACGTCGTAAACGAGCTAACGTACCCGAGATGCGTACTCTTGTTGAAGCACCCATCACCGAGATGGCCGATCAACGTACTATGCAAGAGTTGCTCCAATGTCCCACCGAGGGATATGGAGATGCAATCGTTTTACCACCGATACTTTCCGATAATTTTGAACTTAAAACCGGTTTGATTCAACTTGTCACATCAAACCAATTTCACGGTTTTGAGAGGGACGATCTTCACGCACACATCCGATGGTTCAATAAGTTAACTTCGACCATGAAATTTAAGGATGTCCCTCACGATGCTATTAAGTTGATGTTATTCCCGTTCTCACTCAAGGGGGCAGCCCGGATTTGGCTCGAAAAAGAACCTCCTCGTTCCATCACTACATGGGAAGAACTCGTCTCAAAATTCGTTAATCATTTCTTTCCTCCGTCTAAAACGACTAATCTTAAGAATGATATAACCAATTTTCAACAACGTTTTGATGAGAACTTTGGTGAGGCATGGGAACGTTTTAAGGATCTTCTTCGAAAATGTCCTCACCACGGTTTCTCCGAATTGCACCAAATCGACACGTTTTATAACGCTTTGACCCAAAACGATCAAGATTCTTTAAACGCAGCCGCCGGTGGCAAAATCTTGAATCGTACGCCAAGGGATATTTTAACGATCATTGAGAACAAATCTGAGGTTCCGACTTCTTGTAACAAACCGAATATTTCGAAAGTGACTTCTTTTACTCCTTCTTCTTCATCGGTTCAATTATCAGAATTGGCCGAACTTACCGATGCTATTCGTTGCATGGTGAAAGAGTTTAAGCTTCAGAATCAGAAACCCGAGCCCGTTAAAGCTGTTACCGAAAAATGTGTGATTTGTGGTGGACCCCATCCGTATTATGATTGTCAAGCCACCGATGGCCAACTTTACAATGCTAACGTAGCAGCCGCAAACTTCAATCAAAACCAAGGTTTTCGTACTCAAAACAACCAAATGGGGCCACCCGGGTTTCCACCCGTGCAAACTCATCAAAACCGTTATCCTCAAAATAACCAAGGTTATCAAAACCAAGGTTACAATCAAAACCGTGGAACCAATTTCAATCAAACTCAAAATTATCAAGCCCTTCCTCCCCAACAAGTTTATCATCAACCACCACAACAAGTTCAACCTTCTCCCAAGCTTGCAAATTATATGAAATCAAACGATGTTAGCATGCGAGCTATGCAAAATCAAATCAACAACATGAGGGTTGAACTTAAGAAAGAGATCGACACAACCATGACTCGACAAATGAATGAGCTTAAGCAAATGATTAGTTTTCATCAAATGAATCAATCGTCGACGTCTAGTTCTCTTCCGAGTAATACGATTGCTAACCCGAGGGGTGATTTGAAAGCAATCACAACTCGAAGTGGTGTTTCATACGGTGGACCCACGGCTCCGACTACCTCGTCTTCTCTTCCTCCTAAGGTAGTTAACTGTGAGACCGAGGCAACAAAGGACCCGGTAATTCCTAATAATAACGGAAGAACCGAAAACATCCAACCTCCGGTTGTCCAACCGTCCAAATCCAAAGAAGTTGAGCCCGAAGATGCTCCTAAAGTTGAGATTCCGAAGAAAAATTCGAAACCGTCAATTCCTTATCCTTCTCGACTTAACGATCAAAAGCTCCGTGAGAAAATGAACCACCAAATGGAAAAATTCTTTCAGATTTTCAAAGATTTGCATTTTGATATAAGTCTAGCGGATGCTATTCTTTTAATGCCAAAATTTGCGTCCATGATTAAAAGTTTGTTGAATAATAAAGAGAAATTGTTTAAAATGGCTAAAACTCCGTTGAACGAGATTTGCTCGGCGGTTCTCCTTAAGAAGCTTCACAAAAAGCTTGGAGATCCCGGCAAGTTTCTTATTCCGTGTAATTTTCCGAGGATGGTTCAGTGCTTCACCTTGGCCGATCTTGGTGCTAGCATTAACCTCATGCCTTTATCCGTTTGGAAGAAATTGTCTCTCCCCGATTTAACTCCAACTTGCATGACCCTCGAGCTTGCCGATCGATCTACTTCCCGTCCAGTGAGAATAGCCGAGGATGTCATCGTCAATGTGGGAAAGTTCCATTTCCCCGCTGATTTTTTGATTGTTGATTTTGATGCCGATTGATGCGCGGGATTGCGACCACGCACTAGGGTTTTACCTCTCAAGGGATCTTGAAAAGCTTGCAATCCCCACCAGGCAGTGTACCTGACCGATGTAGTATAGTGTAGTAGCAAGTACCGGGGGATTGATCGTTCTCTGCGGGAATAGTGTCGTTAGGATTGAAAGACTACTCTAATAGGTCTAGTGGTGAGGGAAGATTCTTTTTGTATTATTATATTTTGTTAATACAAATATCGCCTAAAAACGTTATTTATATTTTAACGATCTTTGCTAAGTTTTGTTAATGACAAGATACAAACTTTAGCTTGTAATAAAACATCACTTTAGTTTCTAAGTCTTATATAACTAAGCTTTGNTGAAAGACTACTCTAATAGGTCTAGTGGTGAGGGAAGATTCTTTTTGTATTATTATATTTTTAAGAAAGCAAGTAAAAATCTCGGGTTTTGGAAGAGTAGGCGGAATTAGTTGCTAGTCAACTAACCCAAATTACTAATAATGCAAATAAAATAAAATAACGAAAAAGCAAATGGTTGTGAAAACTAATATGGAGAGAAGTGTGTTTACTTAGATTTCCTTACTCCCTAACTATCTTTTACCGATTGATTAGTGTGTATTAATTGCGTGGATGACGGATTGTATTCCTTAATACCATTCGTAGGGGTGTGTACGGACTTCCCCTAACTCTATGAGATCCTACTTCACTCCTATGTCGAGCCGGCTAAGAAGCTCCTAACATGGGATCACTAGAATTCACTCATGCATTATATACAATCAAAATAACCTTAGTACGCCTTGGTTCATGTTTCTTAAGACGTTCAAGCATGTTACCAACCGGAAGTCTGCCAGTTTTCTTAAGCCTAACATCGATAATCACCCATCCAATACAATTAATAACACACGATTCAATCAATAATTAATAGTTAGGTTTCATTAGATCTAAGCAAACACAAAGATAATCTAGCCTAGCATGTTAAACAAAAGACAAGAACAAGATAGAATCAAACAACACATAGACATATTGAATGATTAATTGATTACTTATCTTCAATGTAACATGGAAGATCCAAGGGTTTAAAACCCTTAAAAAAGCTGCAAAAATCGTCTAGGGTTTCTCACTAACAAGTTCCACCCGAATGACTAAAAATTATGCGAATATATATAGAAAAACAGATCTGACGGCGTCACGTTATGGACTTGACGCCGTCACCTCGCCGTGGTTAGGGTTTCTTGATGGCCTTCTTGACGCCGTCCCTCTTTAATCCGTTCTGGCTTATCAAGACTTGACGCCGTCAAGCATGGTCTTGACGCCGTCTGGAGTACTGTTCCAGCAGATTTTGACACTTTGTCGAATTCTTCACTTTTATGCTCCGAAAACGTCCAAAATGCTTCCTTTTCCAGAATTTCTCTCCAAAGTACCTAAAATGCCAAAAGGAACGATTTAGGGCGATATTTGATCAAATAAATACGATTTAGGGCTTAAATGACCCCCGAAAAGCGGTACACTTTTCGCCTCATCAAATACCCTTACACTTGAGATTTGCTTGTCCTCAAGCAAATGCGCTTTTATTCTAATCAAAAATACATGTTAGGGATCATTTAACACAAATATAAAGTAATTACAACAAACAATCGTTCCACTTTAATCATAATAAGCACGGAGATTACACACTAGCACCTCACAAGTAGTGCTTAGATACTCACATCTCTCAGGTGTCATAGAATTATATCTCATAAATGAAAACGGAAAATATCTCTCACTACCTGTCATAGCAAATAGATTACCATAGGCTTGGGAAAGGATCGAAAACCTTATCCACTAGGCGTAAGCACCTAAGATAAACTATCAAAGAGGTCTTTACAAAAGGGTTGTAATGAGGTGTAGGGATATGATAAACACGGTTTTGTTGGATAAGGAAAATTTTGCTGGTGGCGAGTTAAAGATCTTGATTAATTACATGTACAATATGGCGTTGCTAAGCCAAGACTAGACTCGACTAACGTTGATCAAAAACTAATAAAAACATAAAATAAACATAAGAAGAAACGGGATGGTAGCCCGTATGTTTTTTCTACTTTTCTTTTTCTCATTTTTTTTTGTATTTTTCTTGATTTTTTTGATATATATATATATTTTTTTTTGCATACATTCTTGCCCTACCATCCAAAATAATACATCATAGGGGCCTCGGTTCTCCCCTTACACTTGAACATTTACATACTTTACAATTAACTATTCTAATGACTCGAATTAAGATAACCGAAACACTTGGAGTACTTTTAAAATATTTAGCACATATGCGGGTAATAATGTTGTTCTTCCCCATTACTCCATTACACTAGTACTTTACCCATGAGTCCCAATCGTCCCAAAACAATATGTACAAGGATATGACTCGACTTAGCAACCATGTAATCAATTAGATAATTAACTAAGGGTTTAAATAAATGTTGTCACAATAATGCACTAAAGGTGAGTGCATACAAGGTAGGCTAAGGCGATTTGGGTGTACATGTAAGTGGGGTGTAATAAATTCTTCCTTTAAGTAAGATGCTTAAAGTTAGAAACAAAAAGATAGGCTCGGAGGGGTGTACTAGGGGTATCGTGTACTAAAAATGAGTACAACGCTAAGGGTGTGGGAGAATTATTTGACCAATGAAGTCAATGTAATTATAACAAAAACACAGGTGTAAAACAATGGNNGTGCATACAAGGTAGGCTAAGGCGATTTGGGTGTACATGTAAGTGGGGTGTAATAAATTCTTCCTTTAAGTAAGATGCTTAAAGTTAGAAACAAAAAGATAGGCTCGGAGGGGTGTACTAGGGGTATCGTGTACTAAAAATGAGTACAACGCTAAGGGTGTGGGAGAATTACTTGACCAATGAAGTCAATGTAATTATAACAAAAACACAGGTGTAAAACAATGGGTTAATCCTAATGCCTCTTATCATGTAGTAAATCTAACTACACGAATGTAGTCTCACTTGTGGATTTGGGATAGTCCTAACGCAAGTTCTAGAATCTAAGTGCTACCGGTACACACATCATAGCATTAAAGATGAATGATTTTCCTACTAATTCTAGGGGCGAACCTCACATATTTGGGGTGGAAAAATTTTTTAGTGGTACGGTTTTTGTGCTACTCATATAACTCCTATCCATGAGACGCTCATTAAGACCAAAGTTTCACTCCTAAATATTGTAAAAAAAATTTAAATTTGGCACTAAAATTGCCCTAACAGGTATTTATCTCAGTTTTATTAAACATCTACATTTAAACAAACAAAAATCAAGCGTAATTGCATTCTCTAAGGTATCGTAATTTATCCCCCCTACACTTAAGATGAACATTGTCCCCAATGTTTAAATAATAAGATGTAAAAGTAAATAAGGTAAAAGAATGAGATCAAATACTCCCCTGATTCGCTCGGTAGATAAAGGGGTAACAAGGTTAGATCTTCTTCCAAGAAAATGAACACTCAAAGCTTCCCTTCCAAAATATAAATCATCTTCTTGTCCAAAATAACCTGTTAAACCTGAGAAAACAAACACGAAAACCTGCATAACATCGGCGGGATAAATCTGTATAAGAATATAATGCTTGTGGAATGAATATTTTTGTAGATTCCTGGAGTTTATAAGTTAGAGATTTTATAAAGCATTTTATGATTCCGGAAGAAAAACAAAACTTTCAAAAAATTCCAGAAAACTGCACTTGACGGCGACAGCCTGGAGCTTGACGCCGTCAGATGTGATCTGACAGATTTCTCATGTTAAGTTTCTGGAAAATTTCTGGAAAAACTCAATTCTTACTTCCTGGAAATCCTGCAGAATATCATTATGACTCGATACAAGCATTTGACTCAAACAATTACTAATATGTATGTCAATGTAATATTGTTATGATTCATGTTCGTTTGTTCTTATAAACCGATTTAGATTTCCCTTACACTTATCTTTTTGCAAAATACCTTTATATGTAGTTAAGACGAAGTTAAAAACAAAATAAAGCATTTTCACAATTTAGTTTGAAGCATGAATCAATAACAATAAAAATAAAACATACATACGGAAGCAAAATAAAATCAAACAAACAAATAAATAAACACACAAAGCAAATAAAGCTTGGGTTGCCTCCCAAGAAGCGCTTTTCTTTATTAATGAGTCTTGTAGCTAGACTCAAAGTCACGGGCTCTATCATGTGACTCCATCATTGGTCACATCCTCTAGGTCATCCTCGGGCTTAGTCTTATATTCCGGACCTAGTTGCAAGCATTCTTTGTATAACCCAAATATCCTACTCATGACATAGTCTACTCCTCTACTTCTATCCTTGTCATTCCTATAGTAGACCGCTTGCTTGTGCTCCTTCTCGATGTTTGATAAGAGTCGGAATTGCTCTATCTTATAAGGCATTTGGTAGGCTATATCATCGGTCTCGTCCTTGAATCTAACTATCCCTAGAGATGGGTCATAATTCATTTTAGAGGCCTCAACAAACGGCTTCCCAAAAACTACTTGAGTTAAGCATGTGTCAACTACCGGACGAATATCCTCAACGATCACGAAGTCGGTGACGTAGGTGAAATTCCCTATATAGACATGTAGTCCCCTAACTCTACCTACAAAATTGCTTATCCACCCCGTGTTAGGAAATGTTCTAGGTCCCAGTTGCTTTTTCATTATTAGATTGTAGTGGGCTCTAGTCATGACGTTTATTGGGGACTTAAGATCTATGTAAGCCTTCCAAACATGCAAGGGACCTATATTGCATGGTATGTTGATGTTGGAGGGGTCACCGGTTTTGATGAGTGGGTTACCTAAGGAGTATGGTGTTTCGGGGTCATTGAATAAATTCTTATGGTACGCCCGTTCTTCCTTAGTGGGTAACCTATTGAAGTAGTCCTCTTCATTATCTACTTCTTCTACTTCACTTATCTTAAGTTCCTTATCAATCTCAACTTCCTTAACCTCATTCTCATTTGTCTTAACTTCCTCCTTACGTTCACTATCTAATTCATTCTTAGGGATTGGCTTAATAGTGACAACATTAACGAAGTGGACTTGTTTGGATGAAGAAGGGTCCTTGACTTAGGGTCCGCTATTTGTGTTCCTAGCATCCTTATGTGGAGGTGATTGCATTTGGTTGTTGAGGGCCTTCAATAAGTTGTCAATCCTATTGGTCATCTCTAGTTGTTGTTGATTAAATTCGGATGTGAATTTAGCTATACGAGCTTCTTGAGATGCCATAAAGTTGGACATCAATCCTTCAAAGTTATTGGTACTACCATAGTTGTTGGAAGGATTGTTGTTGAAGGTACGGTTCAAATACTTCGAGTTTGAACCGTTGGGTTGAAAACGATTAGGTGGGTTGGAAGAATTGGTTTGGGGCGCGTTTTGGTTTGGCTTTCACCTAAGGTTTGGGTGATTTTTCCAAGATGGGTTGTAGGAATCACCGTAAGGGTTTGGCTCGGGTTTGAAAGTGTACCACTTGTCTCCCGCTCCGTCGGTACGCGAGGATGCGGAGTCCGCAAAAGCTTGTTCGGGGAGTTCCATGCAATCACGAGTGTCGTGGGGACCACTACATAATACGCACGAAGAAGTGATTTTGTTCACTTGGCTTGAAGGTTTAGGAGCCTCGTAGGATTTCATAAGAAACTTGACTTGGTCTTCAAGTTCTATGATCCTACGGTCGGAAGTGCTTGAATTATTCGAAGGCAAAGTTATTGCCACCGGCCGCTTGGTCAATGGTTTGCCTCGTGGGGATATTGATATGGTCATAGAAGATTTGGACTTGGAACCAAAGGTCTATGCCATGATGAGGGACTTTTTGGAGTAAGTCCTTGAATCGAGTCCATGCCTCGTAGAGGGTTTTGCCTTGGCGTTGTTGGAACGCCAAGATATCATTCCTTAGCTTTGTAGTCCTTCCCGGTGCGAAAAATTGAGCTAAGAAGCGAGTTGTGAGATCATCCCAAGAGGTGATGGATCCTGCGGGTAGACGCTCTAGCCACTTACTAGCATGGTCTCGCAGAGAAAATTGGAAGAGACGTAATCGGGTAGTCTCTCGAGTTTCAACATCAAGGTCTATAGAATCTACGATCTTAAGGAAATCCTTGAGGTGTTGATTTGGATCTTCGGAACGAAGTCCATGGAATGCACATCCGCTTTGCACCAACCGGATGGTGTCGGATCGCAAGGGAGACACATTGGCTCCTTGGGTGAGCTCAATGGTGTTTCGATAGCCATGGTGGCTAGGACGGGAGTACTCTCCTAAAGTACGGGCTCTAGGAGGTTGGTTTGGTTGTGGTGGTTGTTGTGGTGGTGGGTTGTTGGGATCAAGGATATTACCACCTTCCATGTTGTCGGATGGTAATGGTTACGAACAAAAACACGGAGAAATAAGATAGACTAAAGAAAAACCTAGAAAAATAAAATAAAAATCTCACTAGAAAGGAATCTAGTGAGTAGACCTAATAAAATAAAAATACAACCTAAGCAATAACTATTCCCCGGCAGCGGCGCCAAAAACTTTGATGCGCGGGATTGCGACCACGCACTAGGGGGATTGATCGTTCTCTCAGGGAATAGTGTCGTTAGGATTGAAAAGCTACTCTAGTAGGTCTAGGGGTGAGGGAAAATTCTTTTTGTATTTTTATATTTTTAGGAAAGCAAGTAAAAATATCGGGTTTTGCTAGAGTGGGCGGAATTAGTTGCTAGTCAACTAACCCAAATTACTACTAATGCAAATAAAATAAAATAACGAAAAAGTAAATGGTTGTGAAAACTATAATGGAGAGAAGTGTGTTTACTTAGATTTCCTTACTCCCTAACTATCTTTTACCGATTGATTAGTGTGTATTAATTGCGTGGATGACGGATTTTATTCCTTAATACCATTCGTAGGGGTGTGTACGGACTTCCCCTAACTCTATGAGATCCTACTTCACTCCTATGTCGAGCCGGCTAAGAAGCTCCTAACATGGGATCACTAGAGTTCACTCATGCATTAAATACAATCAAAATAACCTTAGTACACCTTGGTTCATGTTTCTTAAGACGTTCAAGCATGTTACCAACCGGAAGTCTGCCAGTTTTCTTAAGCCTAACATCGATAATCACCCATCCAATACAATTAATAACACACCATCCAATCAATAATCAATAGTTAGGTTTCATTAGATCTAAGCAAACACAAAGAAAATCTAGCCTAGCATGTTAAACAAAAGACAAGAACAAGATAGAATCAAACAACACATAGACATATTGAATGATTAATTGATTACTTATCTTCAATGTAACATGATTGATCCAAGGGTTTAAAACCCTTAAGAAAGCTACAAAAATCGTCTAGGGTTTCTCTCTAAAAAGTTCCACACAAGTTCCACACTCTTTGATGATCAAATCAATGATCAAAGATGATAAAGTAATGAAATAAGCCTTCTAATCTACTGGAAAAACACCTACCCAAACCCTAAAATCGGACCTAGGGTTGGGGGCTTGAAAATAATGAAGTTATGAGGCTGTATTTATAGGCAATTTGTTGTCCGAGGTGTTCTGACGGCGTCAGCCCGTATAACGTGATGGCCATCAGGTATAAGCTTGACGCCGTCACCAGGCCGTCACGTTATAAATCGTTCTGGCCTATCAAGGCTTGACGCCGTCAGGAGGGGTCTTGACGCCGTCTGGAGTACTGTTCCAGCAGATTTTGACACTTTGTCGAATTCTTCACTTTTATGCTCCGAAAATGTCCAAAATGCTTCCTTTTCCAGAATTTCTCTCCAAAGTACCTAAAATGGCAAAAGGAACGATTTAGGGCGATATTTGATCAAATAAATACGATTTCGGGCTTAAATGACCCCCGAAAAGCGGTACACTTTTCGCCTTATCACATACTTATCTTGACTAATGAAAATACCAGTACTTGATTGTTTAACTTGAAGCCCTAAAAAGAAAGTTAATTCACCCATGGAACTCATTTGAAATTCTTGTTGCATGAGCTTCTCAAATTCTTTCACCATAGACTGTTTTGTGGCTCCAAAGATAATATCATCCACATAAACTTGAACAAGCATGATATCTTTCTTGTCTCTTTTGATAAACAAAGTCTTATCAATTGATCCTCTTCTGTAACCATGTTGTAATAGAAAAGTGGAGAGTCTTTCATACCAAGCTCTGGGAGCTTGATGAAGGCCATACAGTGCCTTAACAACTTTGTAGACTTTGTTTGGATGCTCAGGATCCTCAAAACCAGGAGGTTGTTTAACATAGACTTCCTCTGTAATTTTGCCATAAAGAAAGGCACTTTTGACATCCATTTGATAAACTGGAAATCCCATATACAATGCAAAAGCAAGAAATAACCTTATAGCTTCAATTCTTGCTACAGGAGCAAACACTTCATCATAGTCTACTCCTTCTTCTTGTCTGTATCCTTGTGCAACCAATCTTGCTTTGTTCTTGATAACATTACCTCTTTCATCTCTTTTAACTCTGAAAACCCATCTGGTACCAATTACCTTCTTTCCATCTGGTAAATCACATAGTACCCAAACTTCTTGAAGCTTGAATTGTAGAAGTTCTTCTTGCATAGCTTCAACCCAACTCTCTTTAGTTAAAGCTTGAGCTATATTCTTGGGTTCTTCTTGAGATATAAAGCAGGCAAACAGGCATGTTTGTTGATCCTTATGATTCATCCTGTTTTGTTTATAAACAAAGCTAAGTAAAGCATTATGTTGCTGTGAAAAACCTTTAGCTTTTGTTCTTGTGAGCACTCCTGAAGTTGAAGGTCCAATGATTTGATCAACTGGATGATTTTTATGAATTCTTGATGTAGGAGTTGATGGAACTTCAAGATCATTATCCAAATTTGTGAAGTCAGGATCTTCATTGGAATCTGAGAAAATACCTTCATCTTCTAACTCATCATCGGTGTCTACTAATTCAGGCATGTTAGGATCATTTAAATCCTTGGTAGAACTCCCAACTGGTTCAGGAGTACTTTGATCCAAAGTACTGTAATCCAAAGTACTGTCATCCAAAATACTGTGAGTATTTTCTTTGAACTTACCCCTTTTCTTTGGAGCTTCATAGGCTCTCCTTTGATCATCTTCATAGGATGTAGCTAGTGTTTCTTGAAAAAGCATCCTATTAAGTTCGTCTTGAATTGCTTGATCTTCATCAGAGAGTATGGAAGTTGTTTCAACAGTACTTTGCTGCTTCTCAATAGTTATGGGTTCTTCATCAGTAACATCTTCTGATCTAACATTGACTCCATGAACAATATATTGTGAATCCTCTTCCTTGTGAACAACTTGATTTTCTTCTCTGACAGGCACATAATTCATAGAAGGAGTCAAACTATCAAGATCAAAATACCAATCAGGACCTTTACCTTTTTGATTTTGTTGATCTTCCAGGAAATCAAAATGAAGACATTCTTGAACCTTTTTGGTAACCATATTGTACACTCTAAATCCTTTGATGTTGGTACAATAACCCAATAAGTATCCTTCTTCTGACTTACCATCAAATTTTCCCAGAGAATCAATAGTATTGAGAATAGTCAGAGAGCATCCAAAAGGTTTTAGAAAACGAATGTTTGGTTTCTTACCCATAAGTAACTCATAAGGTGTCTTCATCTGAGGTTTAGTCACTGATACTCTATTCAACACATAGCAAGCAGCACTTACAGCTTCAGCCCAAAATTGAATAGGTAATAAAGAATCTGCAAGCATTGTTCTTGCTGCTTCTATAAGTGTTCTATTCTTCCTTTCTGCAACACCATTCTGCTGTGGAGTTCTAGCAATACTAAACTCCCTCTTAATCCCTTTCTTGGCACAAAATTCATCCATTAGGTTGTTTTTGAATTCAGTCCCATTATCACATCTAATACCTCTAACTTTGAGTCTCAATTGATTTTCAAGGGCTATTATAAGATCATGAATAGCATCAAAAGTATCATCTTTAAATCCCAAGAAAAAGACCCAGCTAAATCTACTGCAATCATCTGTTACAACTAAGCAGTACTTCTTCTTGTTTAAGCTTGAAACAGAAACAGGTCCAAATAGATCCATGTGCAACAACTCCAAAGGCTCTCTGACAATTCTTTCCTCAAGCTTTTTGCATGAAGCTTTATGTTGTTTACCCTTCTTGCAAGCTAAACATGAATGATCAGTCTTGAAAGTTTTAGAAGGTAAACCTCTAACTAAATTGCCTTTAACCAGCTTGTTGATATTCTTGAAATTCACATGACCTAATCTTCTATGCCATAGATGTGCCTCTTCAAGTGTTGCCTTTGCTACTAAACATGTCGAGCTCCTTCAAGTGGAGTTGAGATTCTTCAAATCAATACTATACACATAATTGGTTCTTGGTGCTCTCAGTGTTACCAAGTGATAATCTACAAACTTAAACTCAGGATAGAGAATAAGACATTCTGTGTCAGTGAATAACACAGGGTGCTTCTTGTCACAAATCTGAGATACTGACAAAAGATTGAACTTAAGCTCCTTCACATAACGAACATTCTCAAAATCAATACATCATGTCTTGATAGTTCCTTTGCCAGTAATTCTTCCTCCTTCAGGATCATCTCCAAAAGCAACTCTTCCTCCATAATATGCCTTAAAATTTGACAGTAGCTCCTTGTCTCCTGTCATGCTTCCAGAGCAACCACTATCAACAATTAAATGATCTTTAAGCTCCTCTTCTGGGTTGCCCTGCATAAGAATGAGAAAATTAGTTTCTTTTAGGAACCCAAGCCATGACTGACTTGTGTTCCCCTTGTGGAGTGACATACTCAAATTCTTTGAGTATGTAATCTCCACTATCTTTGAAAACATGATCAATTACTGTCTTTTGTTCCAAAACTTGTGTTGGTTTTTCAACAAAAATCTCTTTTTCAACAAAATTTTCTTTTTCACCCTTACTTGATGAAAGTGCTGTTTTTACCCCATCTGTACTTTCTTTCTTAACCCATGTAGTTTTAACACTGTATGTTGAAATCTTTGTTCCAGGTACTCTTTTTGAAGTGTAAGGCCCTCTAGATTGATAATCATTTGATCTCCTTGGTCTTACATTAGAATTACCATGAGTGGGTGAAAACCTAGCAGTACTTTGAGAAATGCTGCTTTTAACTTACCAGTACCTTGAAAAGTGTTGCCTGAAGGTACTGGTGGTTTTGAAAAAGATCTTTTCTGGTGAGGGTACCTATAGTCTTTTGAGAAGTTACTATGGTTAACCCTATTTGAGTGATTCCAAACTGGTTTAGTCTCCCTAGGCTTATGGTTAGCTGATGAGGTTTTTGGGAATTGACTTAGATATTCTGAGTGAAAGTCACAGTTCTTGATCAAGTGATCAGGACTATAACAAACATAACATAACTTTTGATTCATCATCCCAAATCCTCTTCTTTGAGTTCTATAACCATAGCTATCATGACTTCTTGGTGAAAAAGGTTTTCTAAGGTTAGCAGTGTTTTGAAAAGAGTTTCTTGAAGGTACTGCTGAATGACTAGCAGTAGTTTGAGAAAAGTTTGAACGTACTGCTTGTTTTGAAAAGACTTTATGAAACCTTTTATCATTGTTTCCACACCCTGAATCCTTATCATTTCTTCTGTAGTTATCATTCTTAGGATTCTCAACTGTTTCTTTTAAGGGTTCAGAACTAGATGGACTTGAATTAGATTGACCCTTAAGCTTTTTCCTAAATTCTAAGTTGTCTACCCCAAAACAAGAAACGTCAGTCCTAGGTGGTTGAAAACTACCAGTGGCATGAGGAACTGCATGATACTCATTATTTTTCTTAAACACATGAGGCGTTTGACTAATGGGTTCCTCATTACTAGATGTGTTTTCTTCTGAGCAAGTTTCAAATTCACTAGTTGAGATCTCCTCTGGATTACTTTGTTCCTTATCACTAGTTGGGTTCTCTTCTGAACTACTATATTCCATACCAAAACCTAGTCCAGTTTTAATATGTGATCTTCTTTGTTTTTCAACAAAACTAACATGTGACAGACCAGATTCTTTCCAACTAGCAAACTTTTCTAACAAATCATCTCTTTCTTTAGTCATCTTTTCTAGTTCAGACACCTTACATCCTAACTTCCATTCACTCAATTTTAATCGATAGTCTTGTTGCTGATATTTTTCTGCCCAAGCCAGTTCATTATTTTCATAAGTGATTATTTTGGCTTCCATTGACTCTAAAGTCAATTGATAGCCAGTTATCTCACCCCTAGCCCTTCTAAAATTATCTTTTTCAGTCACATAATCATTAAGCACCTTTTGATAAAGAGTATTACACTTAGAACATACCTCAGGAGTAGTGGGTGAACTTGGTGAAGTAGCTACCATAGCAAGCAGAACAGGTTCATCTTCACTTTCCATGCTCCAATCAAAGCTTCCAAGACCATCAAGGTTTCCAAGACCATCTCTTGTTTCCAAAGCAGCAAATTTTGGTTCTTCATCAAAGGCTGTGCTCCAGTCTTCCAATGCAACATTACAGTAGGTGACTGGTTCATCATCAAATTCAGCACTCCAGTCAACCTCTGATAGATTTTCTTGAGCTACCAATGCTTTGGGTTTAGTTTCAGTAATAGGAACCTCCTTGATTTCAACCTTGGGTTTCTCAATCATCCTATTTGCTTGATATTTAGCAAACTTGCATTTCCTTGCAAAGTGTCCAGGCCTTTGACAATTAAAGCATTCAATCTTAGACTTATCAAATGCTATACCCTGTTTGGCTTTGAAGTCAATACCTCTTCCTATTTTCTTCATGAACTTCTTGATCCTTGCAGTTATCATGGCAACTTGACATCTTATGTCAATCTCTTCTAGATCATCTTCTTCAATTTGCAACAAATCTTCTTCATAAGTAACAGGTAAAGTGGCTTGTTGAGCAAAGAAGGAACATACAACATCATCAGAATTCATGATGTTTGATGGTGAGGAAGTGGTAGTGGTCATGGTTGTGCAAACATGCTGTTTTTCACCAACAGTACTTTGAACAGGATAAGCAGTACTTTTAGTGGAAGTACTGCTTCTGTTTTCAGAAGACACAAAAGCAATGTTGTGTGATTTTGAACTTATTTGACCATTCATCTCATGCTCATACACCTTTAAGTTGTTATAGAGATCATCAAAGTCCATAGAATCCAAACCAGGTTGTCCTCTGATCATAGTAGCAACCACATGCCATAGAGATGGTAAACTCCTTAAGAACTTCAAGTTTGCATCTTCAACAGTTACCTCTGCTCCATATAACTCTAGCTTACTAAGAAGATTTTGGAATCTATCATAAGCAGCATCAAGACCTTCTCTTTCACCAACAGTGAATGTTTCAAATTGTTGCTTCAATAAGTTTCTATGCATCTTCTTGGAAGCATCATTACCTCCAAACCTTGTATTGATTGCAGCCCATAATTGTTTTGCATCCTTAGCATCATGAAACTTGAGTAGGTGACCATCAGGAATAGCAGACAACAGTATGTTGAGAGGCTTATCTTGATTTCTTTTTGTAGCTGCTGGCACTTGTGGTAGAGGTGGTTTAGGTTGTCCTGGAACTGCTTCAGGTTCTTCAATAACCATATTACCATTAACAATTACATCCCATAGAGCATGGTCTGTAATAGCAATGTACTGCCTCATCTTCATGCTCCAGAGATCATATTCTCCCTTCTTGATGATAGGAATTCTGAGTGAGATGATGGATGGGATTGGTGCAGCTTCAGTCGTCATCTTTAGGGTTTGTTAAATCGGTTTTCAAGGATTTCTTCTTAATCAGAGTTTCCACACAAGCTCTGATACCACTTGTTGGATCGATGTACTCTGACCAAACTAACTATGTGGCTTGTAAGGGTTTAGTAATCTTGGATAAATCCTAAACTACTAACAAT
>LBNU01023344.1:10463-21972 GCA_014162995.1 Artemisia annua
GCTGTCCCAATCATCCCAAGAACAATATGTTACAAGGATACTGACTCGACTTAGCAACCATGTAATCGATTAGATAATTACAAAGGGTTTAACAAATGTTGTCACATAATGCACTAAAAGGTGAGTGCCATACAGGTAGGCTAAGGCGATTTGGGTGTTACATTTAAGTGGGGTGTAATAAATTCCTCACTCTTGAGTGAAGATGCCCAAAGTCGGAAACGAAAGATATAGGCTCTGAGGGTGTACTTAGGGGTATCGGTGTACCAAAAACATGGTACATCGCAAAGGGTTGGGCAGAATTACTTGACTTTATTAGTCAATGTAATTATAACAAAAACACGGGGTGTAAAAACAAAGGTTATCCTCAAATGCCTCCTGTATCATGTAGTAGATCTAACTACCACGAATGTAGTCCACTTGTGGATTTGAGATGGTCCTAAACGGCAGAGTTCTTAGAAATCTAGGCGCTACCGGATTACACATATTATAGCATCAAAGATGGATGCTTTTGCCTACAAATTCTAGGGGTGCAAACCTCACATATTTTTTTGGGGTGGAAAATATTTTAGTGGTACCGGTTTGCTGTGCTAGTCATATAATTATCCTATCCATGAGGACCTCATTTAAGACAAAGTCGTCACTTCTACCAATTGTTGTAAAAAAAATTTAATTGCTAAAATTGCGCGCTAGCTAAAATTACCCTAACAAATATTTCTCTCGGTTTTATTACAAATTTACTATCAAACAAACAAAAATCAAGCGCAATTGTATTCTCTAAGGTGCCTTCATTTACCCCCCTTACACTTAAACCGAACATTGTCCCCAATGTTCAAATAGAAGATGTAAAAGTAAATAAAATGAAAGAATGAAATCAAATACTCACCTGATTCGTTTGATGTGGATAGTGAGGTAACATGGTTAGATCTTCTTCCAAGAAAGATGAACGCTCAAAGCTTCCCTTCCGAAATATAAATCATCTTCTTGTCCAAAATAACCTGTTAACCTGAAAAAAAGATAAAAGCCAACCTCGCATAAAATCGGCGGTATAATCTATAATAGGATATAATGCTTGTGGAATGAATATTTTTGCAGAATTCCTGGAGATTATAAGTTAGAGAATTAACAAAAACTTTTTATTTCCGGAAGAAAAACAAAACTTTCAAAAATTGCAGAAAATTATTGCCTGACGCCGTCAGGTTGTAATACCTAACGCCGTCAGACATGATCTGACAGAATTCTCATGTTAAGTTTCCGGAAAAATTCTGGAAAAACTAGAGCTTACTTCCCAGAATTCCTGCAAAAATTTATTATGACTCGATACAAGCATTTGACTCAAACAAATACTAATATGTATGTTAATTTACATTGTTATGATTCATGTTCATTCGTTCTTATAAACCGATTTAGATTTCCCTTACACTTAGCTTTTGCAAAATACCTTTATATGTAGTTAAGACGAAGTTAAAAACAAAATAAAGCATTTTCAAAAGTTAGTTTGAATCATGAATCAATAACAAGAAATATCATACATAGGGAAACAAATAAAATCAAATAAACAAACAAACAAAACACACAAAGCTTGGGTTGCCTCCCAAGAAGCGCTTTTCTTTATTAACGAGTCTTGTAGCTAGACTCAAAGTCACCGTACATTACGTGACTCCATCGTTGGTCATTGGTTCTAAGTAGTCACCCGAACCTCTATCAGAATCACTATCATAGTGGAGGTATTTTGGGTCCTCGAAATTGAAAGGATCTTCTTGATATCTAGAACTTAGCCTACTAACGTCCTTAAAGAATCCACACGATAAGTCAGAAGTGTTTTTGCATCCTCTTCTCACATCTTCATCACATAGCACGAGTTGAGAGCTTAGACTATCAAGCCCTTCATAATCAATCCCTTTAAAGTCCCTCATTCTATATAGGGTTTGGTACGATACTTTTCTAATCCCATCTGTTGAACACTAGATAACATCACAAACACGTTCATACTTGTGGTTTTGGTTCGTTGCATATAAGAAAGAAAAGAAAGAAATGTAGAGAGAGAAAGTTAGAGAGAGAAAGAGGTGAAGCCTTGGAGAGAAAACCAAAAAAAAGAAAATAGATTATGAGAAGGCTTACCCTCTCCAAGGATGGAGAGGGTATTTATATGTACATGGGTTTTTGCCACTTGGGCGTGCCACTTGGGCTGCGGATCAGGTATACAGTGGGTAAAGACCCGTCCTTCTTCCGCGAACTAATCTACTTCTAAACTACGTTTAACTAACTATTGTAACTACTACGAGCTAAACAATGCTTAATCATATCTGGGGTGACCGAATCTTTCTTATACAAAAAGCGTATTCCTAACAATCTCCCCCTAAGGGAGGTCACCCCTGGAAAAATTCTTGAATTCTTGCATTGAGATCTTTGTAGATTCTTTTGTAGCTCGTAGTTGTTGATTCTTCATTGATAAACGACTCAAGATGACTTCCTTGATGTATATGATGATCTTTTGACTTTGCTCTTCGCTCTTCATCCATATAATTAGCTTCAAGTCATCTTTGAGTGTATGTGTCTCTTTGTGATGTTGTGATTGTCTTTGTGATGTCATGCTTACACTTTTCTGGATCATGATCTTCTGCATCAGAGTTGTGGAAGCATAGTCGAAGCCCATTCCTTGATCATGATATCTTGAGTTATGATGTTGAAGTGTAAGCATGAGATGATGAATCTGCATCTTTTCAGCAATCGGCATCAATCGTCAACTTCTTTGTCTTTGGTGTGATTACGCCTTTCCAACATGCCCATACATCTTTGTTGAGTAGATCTTCCCGGTTGAACAGTTCTGACGTCTCCTTTTAGATGTTGGTATGAGCATGTGGAACTAGAGTGATGGTGGTGAACATGGTAAGTTTGGTATGTTGAGCTGCATAAAACTTGGTTAGTAATAAACATACCGGCACTTACAAGTTCGGACTTCGAGATCGTCAACAGCATAGTGTGAAGACTTTCTCTAATCCTTACCAAGGCCGTTCCTAATCGGATGCCCCCGAAAGGGCTTTCACTGACATACCGAAGTACACCAACGATTAGGTGAGTCGCTGGAGATCACCCCACGACTGTAGACCTTTTGGAACACCACCGTACACACTAAGCGTAACCCACAAGAGATTACCGAAGTGACCTGCTGTCAGGGCTGTTTGATGTTGACCCTGGCAGGAGTTTCCACTCAATCACTGGGAAATACTTATGTATATTCCCTCATAAGTGTTCTTGGCAGATTGCTAAGATCTGCGTAGGACTCAAAATATTACATCTGGTGTCCTTAATGTTGAACAACCAGTGTAGAAGTATCAAGTGTTCCTATGAGATCTTTTGATGCATCTCTTGGCTCTAGACTCGATAAGTGCAATTTGGTTATCCTATGCGGAGACTAGGGAGGGGTCTCCTGTTTCAATATCAACTAGCTCTAAGAGACAAGTCGATAGATTACACCGGTTCCCCGTGAGAATGAAACAAGCTCTTTTAAGAGAACTTGAGTGGCTGGAAGGTTTAGTGCAGTGCGTCACTGGGTCCATGACGTCTTTTCTTCAATACCGATGTTACCTTAGTAACAATCAGTAGCATATGAATTGAACCCGGTTTCTGCCCTAAGGTTGAATAATTGGAGGGCTATTTCTTTTCACCCTTTCTCATTTCATTTCTTTTTAATTCTTCAACCCCTTCAGTGCTTACCGAGACTTCATTACTAGAACCTTGTTGGGTTTGTTCTAGTCCTAGCTCAATCTCAGTCTGCACTCTTCCCTTTCTCACTTTTCTCCTTTTCTTAATCATTCCTAAGGACTTCTAATCTATCTATTGGATTGTCCCTGGGAAGATCCCTCCGGTTCTGGTGGATCATGGGAGCATATACCTAACCTTACCATCCTATAACTCCATGCATTTAAAGTAAAGTGGTCGGTCTTTTGGTATCTTTCCACAATTGTTGGGAATCGCAGATTTGAAGATTACAAAACCTACAAGCAAGAATGAAGAAAGAAGAAACAATAGGGACTTAATATTAGATAGTTAGCTAGCTTGATTAGTAAGCTAGGTTTCTATGTAAACCCTAGCCTTTCTATTATATAAAGGGAGGCAGGGCGTTAGTTTTAATCATCCATTCAATAGAAAACTCTTTCAATGAGAGTCTAGACACACGATTATAGCATGTGTATATTAGTAGTAGTAGTAGTTTATTTTATTTTCAATAAAGAAAACCTTGGAGTAATGTTGATGTTATTCTTGTTCTTATTCCGCTGTGCTAATCAATGTTACTCATACCTAGATGAGTCCAGATCTTGGATTCTACAATTGGTATCAGAGCGGGTGGCTCTTGATATCTAGGGTTTCAAGGTTTTCATGTTCGTGTTTTATGGGCGAGAAGCAGTTTCAGAAAAAGAGGAGCAGATCTGGTAAAAGAGCAGTTGTGTTGAAGAAGGAACGGATTGATGTTTAAGGTTTATGTCGTCTACTGCTGGTAAAAGACATGACTGATTGGTTGATGTATTCTAAGATTCGACAAGCTGCTGCTATTGTTGTGTCACTTTCTACAAGATGAATTTCATTGGTCGAAGTTTTGATGTTGCTGCTATACAGTTTAATATTCGTTGGGGGTTTGATTATTTTAACGAAGTACTAATCGAAATCATCATCATTGGTCAATTAAAAAATAATAAACCTCGTGCTCATTAAAAGCTTTGTCGATTTGTACTAAGAAAGTGGGGTTGGTGATATTTATACTAGTTGAAAAGTGTATTGGGTATCCTCGTTTCTCATTGGTCGAGGTTCAGTACTTTGTGATGCTGCTGATTGTGGAAACGCATATTGTTTCTGCTGAGGTTTTAGCTTTGGTAAGCGGATCTGGTTTTTATTTGGAGATTTGTGAGTGATAGTGATTGGTCATACACATGGAAAGCACTTATTATTATTATTCGCCTTGTGTAAAAAGATAACATAAGATTGGTTGTCTAGTTGTGGGCTGACTTTTGTTTCACGTGGGTCAGTATTTAATTATGGTATATGGATCTGGTTTGGTTTGTAATTGGTGAGACTTAATATTGGCTCATATCTGCTGCTACATGTTTTTGTTACTACTGATGACCTTGTTCTTGTTTCTGTTGCTGATGGCATTTTATTCTACTGCTCACATATCGTTCCTACTCATTCATTATTTTGTTTCTACTGATGCACCTGATCGATTCCTCCTGATGGTTATTTGGTTCCTCCTGATTGGTTCCTACTGATGGGTTCCTACTGATACATACGGTTCTTGCTAACATCTTTATGGTTCCTGCTGACTTGTTGTATACTTTTTCTTTTGGTCGGTTTTGGTTCCTACTAGTCATGTGAGACTACTAGTGGTTAGGGAGGACGGAGTTATCAACCATCATCATTTTTGCTGAGAAGATTATTGGTTTATCACTTGTTTGATGTTGTAGTTGATTTTCACAGGTTTTATGTTCTTATCATATCTTAAAAGGTGAGAGGGGCTTTTTAAGATAACTTGCTTGGTTTGTATGGTGACTAAGACTTGACAACTCTAGTGAAGGGGTATGATTTTTTTTCTTGTGCTTAATGCGTACATTTGCTATCACTTGAAGGAGTTANGTAGTTGATTTTCACAGGTTTTATGTTCTTATCATATCTTAAAAGGTGAGAGGGGCTTTTTAAGATAACTTGCTTGGTTTGTATGGTGACTAAGACTTGACAACTCTAGTGAAGGGGTATGATTTTTTTTTCTTGTGCTTAATGCGTACATTTGCTATCACTTGAAGGAGTTACGTTATTGTGCTCCGTGTCTCATTGGTTAAGTCAATGAGGAGTTTGTCAAGAGGCTTTCACTACTCATATTTTATGAGTTCGACGTCACGTGGATAGTGCAAGACATAAGATGCAAGTTTGGGAGATTCCACTTCTTCATCAAATCAGTTATATTTGATTTTCTTCATCAGTGATCACTCCAGAGAGCCTTATACTTTGTGCTGATATGCTTATATGTTTCTGCTGATCGATACTGCTGATGCCTGGATACTGCTGATACTCAGATTCTGCTGACTCGTTACTGCTGCTTGTGTTCTTAGTTAAAAAAAAATTATTATTACTTATTTAGTTGGTTCCTGAGATGGTTAGTCTATTCTTAAGGGAAGCTTGTTAACCATCTACATGCATCACTTGAGGGGAAGCGTTTACGAGTTGCACAAGACCCCTATTAGAAGATTACAAAAAGGGGAAGAATAGTTATGATGTGCAGCTTATTATTGGTGATGACATTGTTTCTTTATGCAGATTGTTTTGTAATATCAAATAGGGGAAGATTGTTGGGAATCGCAGATTTGAAGATTACAAAACCTACAAGCAAGAATGAAGAAAGAAGAAACAATAGGGACTTAATATTAAATAGTTAGTTAGCTTGATTAGTAAGCTAGGTTTTTATGTAAACCCTAGCCTTTCTATTATATAAAGGGAGGCAGGGCGTTAGTTTTAATCATCCATTCAATAGAAAACTCTTTCAATGAGAGTCTAGACACACGATTATAGCGTGTGTATATTAGTAGTAGTAGTAGTTTATTTTATTTTCAATAAAGAAAACCTTGGAGTAATGTTGATGTTATTCTTGTTCTTATTCCGCTGTGCTAATCAATGTTACTCATACCTAGATGAGTCCAGATCTTGGATTCTACAATCACCATATAACCAAATCATTGAAAATTCTCTCAAAGTGTTTATGATTAAGAAACACATTTTGTTAACACTTTGAGAGTTTTATCATTTTTCAAATGCTCCCCCTCAACATGTGCTCATAGGTAAAGAAAAGAAATTTGCACATGTCGGGGTGAGTTACACTTATTAGAATTGATCGGCTCTTAATAGACATATACCCTAGGGACACGTTTACGTTGCTTAGTTAAAGGGATCCATTATCAGCTATTAGGTGATAACTAGCCCTAATAACTAACTTGAAGTTGTTAACATTCCTTAAAAAGGAAGTTAGACCCGTCAAAGTATACATCTAAGAAGAGTTTCTCGAAACGGTACTTTCTACTTAGACCAGTCCTCTTCAAGACACGTTTACATCACTGGTAAACCAGCTTGAAATTATTACCCGGCCAGGACTAGTCTTTTCGATTCACGACTTTTCATGTTTCGTCAATTCATGAGTCAACTTCTGAGTCATAAGCAATTCACGGTTTCTACTTATTATCCGTAAAAACACGCGAAAGACTCTTAGCCACTTGCTCCCCCTCAATATGTGCACATTGATTGAATCAATTTGAAAGTTTTTAAAACTTTAGCACATACGGGTGAGCTTACATTCGAGATCATTTATTCATCATTTTTAATCACTTGCTCCCCCTCAATATGTGCTTTGATTAAAATCCAAAATCTATAAAATTTTAGCACATACGGGAGCGATCTTTTGAGTCCAAAAACATCTTTTTAAGTCCAAAAACATCACATTTATTCACTTGCTCCCCCTCAATATGTGCTTTGATTAAAATCCAAAATCTTTAAAATTTTAGCACATAAGGGAGCGTTCTCTTAAGTCCAAAAACATCCTTTTAAGTTTCAAAAACATCACATTTAAATTAGTTTTCATATTTAAATCACATTCTCTCCCCCGATCATAAAATTTCAAATCTTTTGAGATTTTGTGATCCCAATTGATTTAAATGATTTTCGAAGAAGCTTTGGAGAGAAATGTGATACGTTTTAAACGTTTACTGATTTTGAGACACTTTTTGAATTTCACTGTGGCTGGTGCACAAAGCTTTTAAAGGAGCAGAAATTTTGAGCAAATACGCTCCCCCTCAATTAATGACCCGTTTTTAATTTTAACGTTTAATAGTCATTAATGTGAGCGGTAACGTATTTGAGAAAATTTAAGTCCGATAGCCACCTTGTAAACCACAAAATCTCTTTTGAAGAATTTTAGAAGAAAGAGATTTTGGGAAAAGAAGACTTCTCTTCTTTTACTAGAAAGGTTGCACTGAAGCGTACAACTTTTCGGATACTCCGCACACAGTGAAAAACATAAAAACTTTTAATCATTATAACAATATTAAGAGTTAACACATTGTCATATTACATCACCCTAATAAATTAACACAAGGTGATGGCAAAAGTCCAGCTTGTAGAATCATTCCGTTCTTGGTGAGGTTCTGTTGTGTCTGGTAGTTTACGATGCCAAGTTGTAGGTCTTCAACTCGCTTCCTAATGACTAGACTCCTCATCCAGTGAAGAACAGCAAACACAAGTGTCTTCTTCTCATTCGGTTGTAGATGATGCAGTTATCCTTGGATGAGATGACCATCGCCGTTAACAACTTCCAAATCCAAATTTTATACCAATGGCTCCAAAGAAAGGTGTGAAGATTGCTACCAAGAAGAAGATGGAGAAGGTGGTGAATCCGTTGTTCGAGAAGAGGCAGGAGCAGTTTGATATTAGTTGGAGCTTTGTCACCGAAGAAGGATGTCCACAGATTTGTGAGATGGCCGCAAGTTGTGAGGATTCTGAGGAAGAGGAGGATCCTCAAGCAGCGTTTGAAAGTCCCACCAGCATTGAACCAGTTCACCAAGACTCTTGACAAGTATGAAGAGTACAGGAAGAAGTGGGGTGGTGGTATAATAGGATAAAAATCACAGGCAAAAACCAGGGCTAAGGAGAGAGTACTAGCTAAGGAGGCAGCCCAGAGGAACATAGGAGCTTTGGAGAAGATCCACATAGTTCGCGCTGCCTCTGCAAGTGTACGGTTTCGTCTTTCAACAACTCCATTCTGTTGAGGTGTTCGAGGTATACTCCTTTGATGACTAATTCCCAGATCCTGCAGCTTGACGGCTTTAAGGTAGCAGAAGCTTTTCCCGATTGGAACCCAGTCTTGGTATGGCAATATCTCGTCATCTATACGAGTGGGTACAGTAGATTGAGTGGCTGAGGATCCTTGAGTGTGAGAGTCCGTCATAATGTTCTGCCCACACCAAAATTCATACAAGAAGACCAAAGAAAGATGTGATGGTTAGAGCATGCATAACATAAACACATATTCAAGACAGGCCCCCCAACGAGAAGAGAATAAAGCAAACGCATACACCAAGACACACATAAACCGCTGGGAAACCAAACCGCTAGAATAATAAACCGCTAAGCAAACACACCGCTAATCAAACAAACGGCTAGGCAAACAAACCGCTATAAAACTAACCGCCGTTAGATTAACCGCTGTTAAACTAACCGGTGCTGATCTAACCGCTGCTAATCTAACCGCTGTTAATCTAACCGCTGCTAAATCTAACAGCTGCTAATCTAACCGCTATCAAGAAAAACTCATACGCAAACAGCTGCCAAGAACATACAGTAACCGCTATCAAGACAAACTCATACTCAAACCGCTACTAAGAACATAAAGTAACCGCTATCAGGAAAAACTCATACGCAAACCGCTACCAAGAACATAAAGTAACCGCTATCAAGAACACAAAGGTAACCGCCACCCAGAACAAATCCCATAAACCTCAAAAGAAAGATACACTGAGATCATGAATATGCAATAAACACTAGAAACGCACAATGTATCCACAATGGCAAGCAACAGAATTATAATAAAACCTTCTAACAACCTACGTCTAAACACTTATTCTACACGCTGCTAGTCTACGAATCACAAAAGGGAAAGGAAAACCACTAGGCACATGCAATAGAGAACGAAACAAGAAGGAACATCCATAACGTACCTAGAAACAACTAGCAATACTATGCGATGAGTAAATTAGCAGCGGATTTGTTTAGAGAGACGAGGTGTTATAAAAGTTTAGAGAGAGAGAGAATGTTATGAAATAATGCTAAACATGANGAATCACAAAAGGGAAAGGAAAACCACTAGGCACATGCAATAGAGAACGAAACAAGAAGGAACATCCATAACGTACCTAGAAACAACTAGCAATACTATGCGATGAGTAAATTAGCAGCGGATTTGTTTAGAGAGACGAGGTGTTATAAAAGTTTAGAGAGAGAGAGAATGTTATGAAATAATGCTAAACATGATCTAACCGCTGCCATTATATATAGTACCATGAGAAGTTTCAAAAATTGGCAAACCAAGTCCCTCTACTATACAAACCGCTGGTCAAGTTATCAATTTGGCAAAATAGGTCCTTCAGTTAATGCAAGCAACTAAACGTAAGCACTTAGCTCATACACAGGGAGAAAAAGGCAACAATCAAGACAACTAAATCAAACATGAGAAGCAATCAAAGCAAGACAACTAAATCAAATATGAGAAGCAATCAAAGCAAATCTAAAACCATTCTCCCCCTCAATCAATGACCTGAATTTTGTAAGAAAAATCAGAATGCATTGATTGAAGACAAGACAAAGAAATCTCAAGAGAACAGGAGGAATGAACACAGCTGGTAATTCCTGTAATAGCATTGAAAGTCCGAGTCCTGAGTAGAGAATCTCAGAAGTCATGGAAAGAGGTACATCACGGATGAGATGTAAAATCTCCCAACATTGGAGATTTGTGTATCGTTGGCCTCCATGTTTTGTGCCTTCTTGTGTGGCAAAAGTAAAAAGTTCTTCCACTTGAGTTAGGATAACCTGCATTATCACAAACTCGATTGCATGTATATGGGTTAGTGACAACAGTATCCAAACTCTTAGGGGTTTTCCGGCTGACCAAGGGATTGCCATTAGTAATCTCCTTAATGGTTGGTATCCACTTAAGTCTAATGAGCTTAAATATTCTACCGGTTGGAATCCACTTTAGGCAAGAACTAGAATTATTAAGCTTCTTATGCACAGAAGATGACTTTCTATAAATCCTAGGCTTGATCATTTGAAACTTAGCAGTGTTCTTCATTAAAGTAGGAGGCATAAACAAAGGTTGAGAGCCTAAGATTCCATCCTTATGCAGTTGTGCTCTTTTTCTAGCCCTTTCTAGATCACCGTACTTATACAGGTCATGAGAGTTTACAACTTTTATGCTCGGTTCGACCCTGTTTTTGAACTGATCCTAAGGGAGCTGGGTGCAGGTGAAGGGGAATCACTTTGATGAAATGTGACAGAGCTAGAATCAATATTAGTAGGCAGATTTTGTGTAATGACTGATTTAGTTAACACATGTTCCACATCAACTTGGGAGGCAAACCTGGTTTTTAAAAATTTTGCTCGTTCAGACCTAAATGCACTTGGTTGTCTGACAACTGATAGATTTCTATTTCTTTGAAAAACTGGTTTCCCCAAGATTGATGGTTTAGCCAATTTAGTGTTCTCACTGTTCACAGTTTCTTTTGCAGGCTCATGTTTAATAGTTGTGATAGTGAAACCTACTTCCTGAAGTTGTGCTTTGAATTTATCATATTTGTTAGACCAAGAAGTTGTTTGAACTGCAGCCTTAGTACTCTTTTCTTTGACAGACTCATTCAGGTTTTTAGATATAATTTTCAAAGACTCATTGTCCAACAGTAATTTAGCCATTTTAGTCTCAAAATTT
>LBNU01023345.1:0-15068 GCA_014162995.1 Artemisia annua
AAAAACATGATATATTTTTATTAATACTAATTTTAATATAAATTTTTAATCAAGTTTATCTATAAAAGGTTTTAAGTTAAATACGAGAATAAAAAATTATTTTAATTCAATATTAAATAACTGACATGAAATAAACAGTTCCTAACATGCTAATGAAAAACTAATTTTCTGCTTTTATTATGACAGAATAACACACAGTGTTTGGAGAAAAAAGTACTATCCTGCTTATAAAAAGTAGATAAGAAAATAATTAGCAATCCCAAACACCCTCATAGTACTAATTATATACCTCCGTGCTTTAACGTAACTTTTACTTAATGTGTTTTGACATATGTCACAATAATATCACTTCCTCTATGTGTACTTCTTCAACCAAGGTGGGTAACCCATTCTCTAAGGTGAGTAATGTGGTTGTTTTTTATAGCGACGACGATGAAGTTCTGAAATATCCTAACGAGACTAGTTATTTCGGTAGTGGAGGGAATAAGAGGAGTCATTTGGAGCAATGGAAAGATGGTACATGTGACTACAATGACTATGATAATGATTACTTTGATGATTGTGGTCTATCTACAGCCAAATTAAAGGTTGCTGCCATCCATGACATTAAACTTGAATAGGTTGTTTTTCTTTGGTTAGCATAAAGGCTGATGTGTCTTAGTTTATGCTTGATTTTGTTTTGGTTTTCTAGTTGTGTGTAGCTAGTTGGATCATTTATGGCTTGTCATGAATGATTTAGTGGCTGTTCAAGCGGTTGCTTGAGGTTAATGTAAAATTTCAGTCACATTCCATTGTACTTAACTGTTTTTTAGAGTAATATATTTTACCGGATGGAGTCCCTTTACCCAAGAAAAAATATGTCACAATAATATATAATTTTAATAATATATCGTTAAGAAAAGTAATTTTTTTATCTTTGTATAGTAACGCTGTGCGGGTGCATATACGGAAATGTTAAATAATATTTCATAACATTATGTAAAATTAACCCTTTTACATAAATTTTTCATTATGTATGAATATAGACAAATTTATTGTATGGATTTTTTGTTTGAATGAAAAATTTGACTTTGTTTAATTAGTATGTGATGAGTATTGATTAAGTTAACTATTAATATAATTTAGATATTATGCATAGATATAGCACATAATGGCCTCTTGGAAAATGCATTTTCGGATATCCTTATTTTAACTTTAGGTATAAGCTCTAAGTGATCACGCTTATTGCTGTATATATCGTTGTAGTATGACTTGTGAGGGGATGCAAGTTTTGACTAAATGCTCATATCACGGTGATGAGAAATGTAGTCTCCATTACAGTTTTGACTAAATGCTCATATCACAGTGATGAGAAATGCAGTCTCCATTTGCCTATGATGATGTTTGCTCTCTTTACTTCTATATTTGCTTTAGTGTGAGGTGGTTGTTGCACTTTAAAGCATGTATAGTTTTTAAGATTAGTAGGAAATGTAGTCATATGGTAGAATGAATTGGTGAATATTGGTGAAAGTTGTTGGGAATAGGTTTTGAAGTTGTATTCATTGGTTGTATATTCTGTTTGAATTTTGTTCTCTGCCTGTCTGTTAGTTTTGGGTATGTCCAAGATTATCAGCACTGATAAAGATTTATTTGATACCTTTTTAATGGGTCATTTAAGCCCAAAATCATGATTATATGATCAAATATTGCTTTAAATCGTTTCTTTTTTTATTTTAGGTACTTGGCACGAGAATTCTAGAATATGGAGCTTTTTGGACGATTTTTGGATGCAAAAGAGAAGAAAACGACTAAGTCGCGAAAATCCTGTCAGAAAAGAAGACCCGACGGCGTCAGCTTATGCCTTATGACGCCGTGACCTTCTGTTTTGAAGCTATAAGAATTAACACACGTCGGGTCAAACATAAATCAAGGATTTACACCTGACGGCGTCAGGTGTATTTTGGAGAAGGACGTCACGCGTAGAGATTACAAGTGACGGGGTCACGGTTTATTTTGTGACGCCGTCAAAACGGCGACTTGCACAAGACGAAACCCTAATTACAGCAANTAATACCGATTGCATTTGGGAATTGGGTTTCGGGAACAACTTCATCTTCATCTTCCTCATAATCGTATAACGGTAATTCTTTTTCGACACTTTGCTCACGTCTTGGTGGAACGTCACGAAAGTCATTAAACGGGTTCCATTCACTTGTTAATGCTATATTATAGTGATTTGGATTCAACGGTGGAGGTTGTGTATAATAGGCTTGTGGTGGAGGTTGAGGAAAGTAGGCGTTTGGTGGAGGTTGGGGATAGTAGGTTTCTTGACCACGGACGGGATGTGATCGAGAACCTTGACCACGACCACGACCTCGACCTTTTGATGTTGAACCTTGTTTGGATTTACTTGGAGGCATTGTTTTTTTTTTGAATAAAGAAAGAAGATGGGTGTTTGAAAAAATAAAATGGTGAAGTGAAAATTTATAGGGGATTTTATTTTTTGAAAACATTAACGTTGCTTCTCAACGTTCGAATAATATGGTTGGCCGAGTTTATTGCTTCTCAACGTTCCAATATTAATTGCCAACGTTCCAAAAAATTGAATGCTAAACATTATACCGATTCGGTATAGTTTACCGAATCCTTTGCCGAAACCATGATGCCGAGCTGGTGGCAACGTGATGCCGATTGATCCCGCATGATGCCGAGCAAAATTTTACAACGTTGCCAGTACCCTAAAGGCTGATGTGTCTTAGTTTATGCTTGATTTTGTTTTGGTTTTCTAGTTGTATGTAGCTAGTTGGATCATTTATAGCTTGTCATGAATGATTTAGTGGCTGTTCAAGCGGTTGCTTGAGGTTAATGTAGAATTTCAGCCACATTCCATTGTACTTAACTATTTTTTAGAGTAATATATTTTACCGGATGGAGTCCCTTTACCCAAAAAAAAAATATGTCACAATAATATATAATTTTAATAATATATCGGTTAAGAAAAGTTATTTTTTTTTTTATCTTGGTATAGTAACGCTGTGCGGGTGCATATACGGAAATGTTAAATAATATTTCATAACGTTATGTAAAATTAACTCTTTTACATAAATTTTTCATCATGTATGAATAGGACAAATATATTGTATGGATTTTTTGTTTGAATGAAAGATTTGACTTTGTTTAATTAGTATGTGGTGAGTATTGATTAAGTTAAACTATTAATATAATTTAGATATTATGCATATATATAGCACATAATGGCCTCTTGGAAAATGCATTTTCGGATATCCTTATTTTAACTTTAGGTATAAGCTCTAAGTGATCACGCTTATTGCTATATATATTGTTGTAGTATGACTTGTGAGGGGATGCAAGTTTTGACTAAATGCTCATATCACAGTGATGAGAAATGTAGTCTCCATTACAGTTTTGACTCCATTTGCCTATGATGATGTTTGCTCTCTTTACTTCTATATTTGCTTTAGTGTGAGGTGGTTGTTGCACTTTAAAGCATGTATAGTTTTTAAGATTAGTAGGAAATGTAGTCATATGGTAGAATGAATTGGTGAATATTGGTGAAAGTTGT
The DNA here is from genome assembly GCA_014162995.1 of Artemisia annua. Lineage (NCBI taxonomy): Eukaryota > Viridiplantae > Streptophyta > Magnoliopsida > Asterales > Asteraceae > Artemisia > Artemisia annua. The sequence continues at coordinate 3,563 of LBNU01023345.1, forward strand.
TGGGATCTTGTTTTGAAGTTGTATTCATTGGTTGTATGTTCTGTTTGAATTTTGTTCTCTGCCCGTCTGTTAGTTTTGGGTATGTCCAAGATTATCAGCACTGATAAGGATTTATTTGATACCTTTTTAATGGGTCATTTAAGCCCAAAATCGTGATTATATGATCAAATATTGCTTCAAATCGTTTCTTTTTTTATTTTAGGTACTTGGCACGAGAATTCTAGAATATGGAGCTTTTTGGACGATTTTGGATGCAAAAGAGAAGAAAACGACTAAGTCGCGAAAATCCTGTCAGAAAAGAAGACCTGACAGTGTCAGCTTATGCCTTATGACGCCGTGACCTTCTGTTTTGAAGCTATAAGAATTAACACACGTCGGGTCAAACATAAATCAAGGATTTACACCTGACGGCGTCAGGTGTATTTTGGAGAAGGACGTCACGTGTAGAGATTACAAGTGACGGGGTCACGGCTTATTTTGCGACGCCGTCAAAACGGCGACTTGCACAAGACAAAACCCTAATTACGGCAATCTGACAGCGTCAGGATCCATAACCTGACGTCGTCAGCCTTGTAAATCTATATATAGTTTTCGATTTTTCTTTCATTAGGGTGACACTTTAGAGGCTTAAACCCTAGATGAATTTTACAGCTTTTGTAAGACTTTTACAGCCTCTTTTCATCCATGTTTAATTGAAGTTAAGTACTTCTTTAATCATTCAATATGTCTATTTTTTGTTTGATTATTCGTTTATATTTTCTTCCTTTTAACAGGCTAACTTAATTTACTTAGTGTTTGCTTAAATCTAATAAAACCTAGTTATTGATTATTGATGCGTTGTCTACAGTTTAGTTGATTGATTCATGTTTGGCTACGAAAACTGGCTGACTTCCTTTGTGTAACTAGCTTGAACGTCTTAGAAAACGTAACCATATGTAATATAGGTTTTTCTCGTTGTATTTAATGCATGAGTTGATGTTAATGATCCTATGATAGCTTAATTAACGTAAGGTTGTAGGAGAAATTGATATTCATAGAGTTGGGGAATTTAGCACGGCCTCACGACTGGTATTAAGGAATACAACGCTTCAACTAAAACAACTGCACTATGACATTCAACAATAAAAGATAACTAGGGAGTAATTAAGTCTAAGTAAACACGTTTCTCTTATCATAAGAAGTTCACTACTTTTACTTTTCTTGTTATTTTAATTTTTGTTTTATAAAAATAGCTTTTGGGTTAGTTGACTAGCAAATAATTCCGCCCACTCTTCCAAAACCGATATTTTAATTGCTTTCATAAAATATAAAAATACAAAAATAACTATCCTTCACCTTCAGACTTAAATTGACATACACTTCAACCTAACGACACTATTCCCCTAGAAAATGATCAATCCCCAAGATTTACCTATACGACACTACAACAATCAGGTACACCTCCTGGAGGATTGCAAGCTTCTCAAGATCCTTTGAGAAGTAAACCTTTTGTGAGGTCTTGCGATACTCGCATCAAGCATGTAGTTTGGTTTGTGAAAGTGATGTTTTTGATAATAATATTTATTTACCTTTCACAAAAGAAAAGAGTAATTACATGCGTCGTTGCTATATGTATAATATCGTATATTTATTTTCATCTCACAATAAACAATGTGGCCTTGCCTTCAGATTGATATTCATATTCCTATTAATAATAATTTTAGCTAATATGCAAGCTATCTATGATGTGTTTAATTTGTCAAGGGAATGTAGTGAATATGAGTAACTCCTTCCTTTGATGAGGGCTGCATATGTTACAATTGATAGTCTTGTAATGTGAGGTCTGGTATTTTCTAAGCTACCAGTCTATGTAACATGATGCGGCAAAAGCAGACAACAGGCTGGTGAAATAGGTGATGGTATTGTAGTAGTCTGTATTGGTATTTTTAATATCGTAGCTAAAATGTATTTTGTCTTTATAGCCTCATATGGGTGTTAATGGCATGTCATTACTGCTTGTAAATATTCTATATGATCTTGTGGTAATATATTTTCAACTTTTATCAAAAAAAATTAGTTGTATTCAATTTTTAACTTAATGTATGCGAGCAGGGGCGGAGGGATGCATATGTTAGTGGGGGCAGTGCCCTCTACGGAGCCAAATAATCTTAGACATCTAGGGTAATTTTTTTTTATATATATTTTATTACGGGTCATTTCTCTAGGTTGCCCTCGGCCCAAAATCTGTATTGTCATCAACAAAATCCAATCCCAACGTAATTGCTTTGTAAAGGCTTTTTAATTGTACAAAAGATATTCGACTATTCTGTTCTTACTTTTCAACCACATAAAACCTGATCAATGCTATCCTTAGAATATGGTAAGTAATAGTCCTAACTCTAATTTTAATTTTCTAAATCATGTTTTTGTCTGACATACATAAAATTGTGTTATGTTAGTTTGTATTACTCTGTTAGGGAAAAAAAACATATATTTGAGATTGGGAATATTTTTTTGGTTTTACCATTGTTAGTTTCTCTAGAAACAAGGCTATTGCCTTTGTGAATTTGTTTATTTTTTTTTTGTTTTTAACTTATTGTGATTATGTTTGTAGACTTTAATGATCATTTTAGTGAGGGAAGCAACGAACTAGTGATCGTTTTAGTGATTCTTTTCTGCTGTTTTTGCTTGCGAAAAGCTTAATTTAGTTGTTTTTGCTGATGTATGGTTGCTATTGTCTGGTTGTTGTATGGTAACTGTTTGGCTGCGATATTGGTCCTTTTTGGCTGTTGTTTCACCCATGTTTTAGCTTGTTTTGGCATTAGTAAAAGATGTTCTCGACCTTAAAGGCGTTATTTTGGCATATATTAGTAGCTACTTTGGTGTTGTTTTTGTGCCTTTGTAACTTTTTATTTTTATTATTATTTTTTTTTTGCCTAATGTAAGATGTTTTTTGTGCAATAGTAGATTTAATATAATTTATTGTTGTTTCTTTGTTGAACGACTTTTTTAAAGGTGCAAATTTTTTGCCCCTATATTCGGATTTTCTAGCTCCGCCATTGCTATGCGCGAGTTAAATTTATATAAAGGAATAACATGAGCCATTACGAAAATAGTAAAAAAACATTTTTCCAGACATATTTAATTATCTCATAAAAAGAAATAACATGAGTTGTTCGTATATGTACAATCTCATGTACTTATTTAAATATCAAACTAACTTTATATCTAATATAAATAACAACATTTATGTTGCTTTTTTTAGATATAAAGTTTATGAGTTATTTATTAAATTTATAAAGTTACTAAAAAACATTAAAACTGGTAAGTTTACTTAAGTGTATATAATCTATATCTATATATATATAAAGATTGAGTTCCCATATTGAATGTGAGCATTAATGGTATGAGGCAAGAAACTCAAATATATAGTTTAAGCTAATGAGTTTAGTACATGAAGAGCTTATTTTGAAGCCTTTTAGGAGCTTTTAAAGATAAATAAATATCCGAGGCTAATAATAATACAGGCTAAGCTATAAAGCCTCATTTATGTCCCCTGTCTTTTAGGGTAGTCCACCTTTCTAAGAAGCCCAAAGATCTCCTACGCCTCTTCCTTTCATCTCCTCAGTATTAATTGTTACAGCTATCTTTCAGTTACATGGTGCAGTATAAATAAGCCTTATGAGGCAGCCACACTTTCCACCTATAGATGCTGTCACAATATGTCGAAGTCAAACAAGAAGCAGGTCCGCAGTTACACCCTTTAATCAATTGAATGAAGGATGTGAGGGCCCCATTGTTGTGGTCATAAAAAAATTGATTGTAGATGAAAGGATGCGGGTTAGAAGAGGCATAACCACACGGGACAAGGAGAGCACGAAAACCAAAAGGAAAGTAAAAGACGAGACCAGAATCGAACAAGGGTTAATGGCATATAATAGCAACGTACTTTTCCATTTGTGTCATTATCAGATATGAACTAAAAATATTACAACAATACCCATCGAACTTTGCCATTTTTGTGCCGATATCAGCAACTTCGCCATTTTTACTTTCAAAATTCACGTCATGTGACACATGTACATGTCATGCCCCTTTTTTTGTACCGTTAGGTTCCATGTCAGCCCTTAATACACACTGTTAGGTTGTATATGTTAGTGTTAGGGTTATATGTGTTTTGATTGGGGAAGACGACCTAACGGTGTGTATAAGGGGCTAACATGGAACCTAATGGTACAAAAAAAGGGGCATGACATGTACATGTGTCACATGATGTGAATTTTGAAAGTAAAAATGGCGAAGTTTCTGATATCGGCACAAAAAAGGCAAAGTTCGATGGGTATTGTTGTAATATTTTTAGTTCATATCTGATAATGGCACAAATGGAAAAGTACGTTGCTATTATATGTCATTAACCCATCGAACAACAACCAACTCGAACACCACACCATAAAAAACTCCATTCTATCCTAAAATCCATCACCATCTCTCGAACACAGTCAAACAAACAAAAGCCACAAACATCTAACCTATCCCATCTCCAACATCACATCGACACACTCATACCAAAACAAGAATAAAACAAAACGAAAAAAATACTCAAAGATCTCAGTTTTTTTCTCTTACCATTATCAAAGATTCGCTCTTAGAACAAACCCACAAGAGAATAACCATCCTAGATCGTGTAGAAGCCTAACTTCTTTTTTAATATCCGAAAATTATAAAGATAGAACAATAACAAATCTGTTATCATTCTTTCTTTTTCTTTCGGTTAATGAAAAAAAAAACTCCCACCCGAGACATTTTAAAGATCTTGAAGCCGTGAACAATAAAAACTTGGTTTGGTGATTCGTTTGAAGGAGGATTTATTTGTGATTATTACGTTTAGACTAAGGGGAGTGTTTGTGGCTTCGTGTGTTTAAGAATAATAGATGTATCATCTTCATTCGGTATGAGTATTTGATTTTTGATCTTCACTGTAAGAATATCATAGGTTATTGGTAGTTAAAAGATTTGTTCTTTGTGGTTCGGATTATTGTATAAGAGAGAAAAGGGAGTATAAGTTGTGACTGCGTTTTTTTAAGTGGGAAGCATTAGGGTTACATAGTGAGAATAATTAGGGTTGGAGGTAAGAATTATTTAGGTTTACGGTAAAATTATTGTTGGGCTTATGTTGCCCTGTTGGTATCCGTATACTGTTGTTGGGCCATGCTAGCTAATTTTGTGTTTCAAAAACGTAAATGAAGCCCACATTTTAAAGATACAAACTCCGCATATATCACATTGAGTTTGTAACTAACTTTCCATTTAGTCACAACATGGGAAACTTTATCAATTATACCTAATATTGGTTGTTCACACAAAATGGGCGTTGTATTTGTCTTACAGAACCTTTTATTTACTACAGGAATTTTAAATTAACTTTATGGGTAACTCGAAGTTATAAACCGTTGGACGAAACGGGACTGCAAATTTATAACTACCGGGCAAACCATCTCCAATAATATAATCAGGGTAAAAAGCTTTTATGATCGAGTAATTATATATATAGACAAACCCCACCGGATAATACCATAATGTAATCTTTTATTGTAACTTTCTTATGTGTAGTGTGTACTTAGCTCAACATTTCAAAATTACGTTTTATGTAATTTTATGGTTGCTAGATTCTTGGTTCTTATTGTTTATTTGGGGCTGTGCAACCTTTTACTTCTAGGCTAAAATACTTTTCAATTCAACATCAACCTATTTACATAAAGTTTGAATAGGTTAATCGATAGGTTGATATATATCAACTTATTCCATAAAAAGGCCATCTTTAAATCTTTACTTTAATGTTTCAATCTTTTTTCAACCTTTTCTTAACTCATTTACAACCTCCCCAATCAGAGATGCTATTAATCAATGGATGAGTTCCATGAATGTACAAGTTGTGTGAAAACTCTAGCCGCGTTATTGATTTTGCTTCTAAGTTAGGTTACAAAAGTAGATAATTTATTACTAATTGAACATTATAATATGTACATTTTTTTTTTATTTTTTAATTTCGTCGTTTCAGAGTGTTGTCCAAAACTTATGTAATATGAATACACGGAATGGGAGCCTAATCATATTATTGGAAAGAAGAAGACCCATATTATTAAGTTGAGTTTATTGATTCTACTAACAGATTGAGTTCAAGGAGTGGTCACGAAGATTTATATTGTAAATGACGCGTGAACTTTATAGCGATAAAAGAAATTACTAAAAATCTCGCACTACACAATTCATGGAACTGGGATTGCGAATGTGTGTTAATGGGAGAACAACATCAACGATTGATGGTATCCTTTAGTAGAGTATCAACATGCATGGAAGGATGATCAATTCGAGGAACCGCTAAGTAAGCAAATCAAACGTGCACTTACTACTTATAACCACGTGTACTAATGGTCAAACACAGTTTTGAGTATCATTCATATGAAACATTTCTATTTGTAAAAGTTTAACAAAGCGAATTTTTTAGTTTAACACTTTACGTTTCGCGACTAATGTTAACACATCTAATTAACCGTTGCCGGACTAATGTTACTTCATAGTAATCGAAGCCCGTGCATCGCACGGGCCATGCTGTCTCGTATAATCTAAAATTTAACAACTAAAGTTTTATTAATTACCTCCTTATTTCTTTAGTTTTTTTCTCTACAAAATCGACACATGTATTTTAGTACTTTTTTTTTGTTTGATGAACTTTAGATAAATTTGACCAAATTGTTTCAATTTTAACTTTCTATTGACTAATGAGATGACTATTTTTTTGAGAAAAGACTAATTGACTTAATTTCTTCTATTTGGCAAAATTGAGTTCTCCTATTTGTCAAATTTCAATTGCTCCAACATTCTTTTTCCACTTTATGAAATCTCTTATTATATGAGAGATTTGTAGAAAACTAGAAGGGGGTTGAATAGTTTTACCGATTAAAATCACTTATTAGAACTTATAGATCGACTTATGTCAATCTAGTTTTAGCGTGTTGGATATTGATAGATTAAAGCATATAAAAACTAAGCTACGAGATAGAGATAGAGAGACACAACCACAACATAAGTATTTATAGTGGTTCGGCTACAAGGACACTTTCCTTGCCCTACTCCACTCCCTGAGTCACCTACTCAAGAGTTCGTAATCACTACACAACACAAACTCCTTTCACATGGCGGAGAAGCCTTCATAATATCGCTTACACTTTATCCGGTACAAAGCTAGATACCGGGTCTTTCACACAAGATAGACCAAACCTTCATCTCCTACACTTTATCCGGTACAAGGCTAGATACCGGGTCCTTAGCACGGGGGACCAAACCAACACACCTAATACAACTCGACTAAAGGATCCAACGTCCTTTTACACCTATCTACTCAACACATCTACTACACCCTTTGAGAAGAAAGAAAGAACAAGAATCACTTCTGTGATCTTGGAAGAGAAGAATCCAAGCAACTCATATCACGAGCTTGCACGTCTTCGAGAGGTTATGATCTCGCCTTATGGAAGGAATCTAGAGAATCACAAAGAGAAACTACATAGAAAGACCTTTGGATCTGAGGTTAGAGAGTTTAAAGTATAGAGAGAAGTAAACTTTAAAAGGTGTGAGAGACAAGAGAGAAATGGCTCACTATTTATAGGCAAAACTGCCTACTGTTCACCCGGTTCCACCAGTTCTCTCCCTAGAGGGATCCGGCTAGTGTAAACTCAGGGATCCGGCTAACTGGGTAAACCAGTCCGGATTTTGGGTTACAAACCGGATCATGGGTTATGGGTTATGATCCATAGATAAATGATGTCATGCCTGATGTCAAAGACATCTTGGGTCATGGATCATGGACTTTGGATTATGGGTTATGGACTTTAGGTCATGGGTTTCACCCATTTTGGATGTCATGCATGATGTCATGCAATAGGTCATGGGTTATGGATCAAAGCTCCATGGGTTATGGACTTGGTTTGGGTCATGGATAGTCCAAGTGTTTAATAGCTTTTTCTTAACATGTATTTTATAAAATGTAAGTAACAGATGTTACTAAAGTGTTTTTATAAAATAGTTTTAGTTTCATGTAAACTGAATAACTAAACATGTTTAATATATATTTGTTTAGTGAAATGAGTTAGTAAACTTTTGGCTCAAAAACGTTTACGAATTTAACTATTTCGTTAAAATGATTTTACGTTTATTATCGACAAAACATTAAAATATCATAAAATATAAATAAACATTTTGAAGGTTTATTTGTATTAACACACCTTATGAAATCTCTTATTATATGAGATATTTTCTTTCACATCGATCAAGCCACTCTCTTGAGTTGGCAATTAGGTCATTTTGCTTGTAAAAAGGAAAAGTCACTTACTTGTTAGTGATCAAAATAATTTGGGCCTTGTTAAATAATGACAAAAAACGGTCACCAACTGTTCTTAGTTGGTGATTAAAATTGTGCCTATTGAATTAGAGCTTGTTTATTTCCAAAAATAAATAATAAAAAAATTAGAGCTTGTTAGCTATAGTGACACAAATAATTGTCACTGAGTGAGATAAATGGCTCAGAAATCAGAATGTTTTTGGCCTTATATGTTGTCAATATAGGGAGATTTACAGTGACAAAAACCCATCGTAGCAAGTTGTTTCTTGTTAGTGACCAACCTTATGTTGTTAACCAATTTAGTTATTTATTTCATTATTTGTGAGTAACAGATTTTTATTTTATTTTTTATTTTTTGAACGGCAATTTTTTCCAACAAAACCAAAAGACTACAATATACGGCATCTACTATATTAACAAGATGCTTAAACATAGTGGACCCAAAAGAAAATACCAAAAGAACTAAAAAACACAAACTAAAACATACAAGCTTGCTAAATAAAAAGGAACCAAAAACACAAGCAGCACCATTTTGAGGGTACTGCAAAAATCAAATACTATCTAAAAAAACAAGCTGGACCCAAGAATCATATAAAGCCAAAACCACCAACACTTATTCACCCACCACAGAACCACCAACACTTTTAAAAAATTAGGGTTTCTTAAAAAAAACTAGATATGATTAATTAACATGCACATCTTTCAATTAACACAGTTTAATTGAAGTAAATCAAAACAGATTGAAAAACCCCCAAATATTTTCGAAACCCTAATTTTTTTTATAAAAAATTAGATCTATCACAGAATATCACAAAACACATAAAAACACATAATCACCAACCACAGAACCACCAACACTTAATCACCCACCACAGAACCACCAACACTTTTAAATAATTAGGGTTTCTTAAAAAAGAATCTAGATCTGATAAATTAACATGCACATCTTTCAATTAACCCAACAATCACCACAGATATCAAGCTAATTTTAAAAACCCCCAAATATTTTTACGAAACCCTAATTAAATTAAAACCCCCAATTTTTGAGAAACCACAAACACAGATCACCAACAACATCACGCTAATTTAAAAAACCCTCAAATATTTTTATGAAACCCTAATTAAATTAGAAACCCCTAATTTTTGAAAAACCCCCAACACAGATCACTAACAACATCACCATAAAATCCATCACAGGTCACCAACAGCATCACAAAATAAGAGTGTTTTTAGATCTAAAAACGTTTTTCGATTTAAAATAGACAGAGAAAAAGAGAGAGCAGTGAGATATATAGAGAGAGAGAGAGAGATTAGCGAGTGTGTGTGTGTGTATGTGTGTGTGATTTGTGATAAGAGTGATTTGTGATAAGAGAGAGAGAGATAAGCGTGTGTGGTGGACAACTGTCCCCACAAAACGCGTTTTAACTCTTTATTATTATTATTATTATTATTATTATTATTATTATTATTATTATTATTATTATTATTATTATTATTATTATTATTATTATTATTATTATTATTATTATTATTATTATTATTATTATTATTTGTAAAGTAAATGTTATGTAAAAAAAAAGAAAGTTATAAGTTTTGTAAAAAAAGTTTATGTGTATCATTTGTAAAAAAAAAAATGTGTAAAAACTTTTTATTATAAAAGTTTTGTAAAAGTTAGTTGTAAAACTTTTGTGTAATAGTTTTGTTAAAAAAAAGTATTTTGTAAAAAAAAAAAAAAATNGACATACATAGGCAAACTTACATAAGTATGTGGCACCAAGATGACTTTGACCGAATTTGTTATACAATAAGCTGGTTCCATGGAGGTGCACCTGAAGGTCGCTGGATGATGATGACATACACGGGCCTGGTTATCGCTTCAATGATTAAGCGACCTGTTGTATTTATATCCCAGGGAGGTTCCACCACATGTTTTCCGCTTTTTGATTGGCCAAACTTATCACAAGGAACCGACCCCCTTGTGATTGCCCGTGTGGGGGAGAGAAACTATGCTCACTATATTTTACCAACGATAGACAGATATACTCCACTTCCGCGTAACTACCCACAATGGAGGTATTTTAGAGAGCCAGCTGCAGCGGGATGGGAAACTTTATATCAACATCGACTAATGGAGTAAATAATTATACAGACAGAACATTATAAATGATTATTGATTTATGTTGTAAATAATTATACAGACAAAACATTGTAAATGATTATTGATTTATATTGTAAATAATTATACCGACAAAACATTGTAAATAATTATTGATTTATGCTGTAAATAATTATACCGACAAAACATTGTGAATGATTACTGATTTATGTTGTAAATAACTATTTGGTGTATATAGTAAATGATTAAATATTTATTTAAATTAGTAACAACATTATTGATTGGTGTTGTAAATTATTATGCAAATTCTTTTGTCAGGTGGGAGGAAGAAATCCTTTCTTGTGTCGATGTGAGAGAAGATTCATTATAGAACGGAAATCCTGGAAAGAAGGTAGTCGTGCGACTGTATTATGCATATCCTGATTCAGTGGTAAATAATCATACGTTTGCTTAGTAAATAATCATATGTAAATAATTTGTTTGTTAAAAATAAATTTCTTATAATTTTATTAACATGTAACAGCCAGGTACAACTAACTATGGGTGTCGATACTTCATGTGGAAAGATGACTTTGAAAGGAGGTACTTTAATCAAGCCTCTTCTTCAGCGCAGTGCTCAAACTGCGTTGCTCATTTAAATAAGATTGACGAGCTAGAAGCAAGAAACAAGCTGTTAATGACAAGAATAAAGACGCTGGAGATGGAGTTAGAATTGGCAAGGAATCCTGATGATCACGCTTGTCAGTCGGGTGCAAGGCTCCATGATCTTTTACATGATATGAATAATCTTCATATGCAGTAGATATAGTTGTTTTTAAATAATGTGGTAATGTTGTAATTTAATTGAATAATAAAAGTTGTTGTTGTAGTTGTTTGATGTGGTAATGTTTTACGTGCTGTTGTTGTTGTTAATTAAATAAAACACATTAGACGTTAATAACAAACAAGCACAACAATAAATTACAACAAACACAAATCATTTTCACAAAATAAATTACAAAAAACACACAAAA
>LBNU01023345.1:32870-44318 GCA_014162995.1 Artemisia annua
ACTTTGGGAAAGAACAAAATCTTTTGTCTATATTCTCTAAAAAGTACTTTTACTTTTTTAAAAAGTACATTTAATTTATGAAAGCTATAACGGTCGAGTAGATCTTGGTCGAGTAGCGAATTATGGTCGAGTATTCTAACACTTATTAATTATCACAATTAATTTTTAAAACTAGCAATTATTAATTGATAACATTTAAATTTCCACCAACATATGAGATGTAGTAGATGCAAATTTAAATGCATATTTAATTTATGAAAGCTATAACAGTCGAGTAGATCTTGGTCGAGTAGCGGCTTATGGTTGAGTATCCTAACACTTATTAATTATCACAATTAATTTTTAAAACTAACAAGTATTAATGGATAACATATTTATTTATGAAAGCTATAATGGTCAAGTAGATCTATATAACAAACTTATAAGTACCAATCGCAAAACAAAAACGGAAAAAAATTAAGCATTAACTTAAGTGTCAATCGGAAAAATTAAGCATTAACTGATAGTGTCAATCGGAAAAAAAAACGTACCGGAATCATAACGGAATCAAAAATTAAGCATTAACGGTCGAGTATGATTACTGATGTTGTGTTTTGTTTGAATCCAAATACATAAACATAATAATAATAATAATAATAATAATAATAATAATAATAATAATAATAATAATAATAATAAAAGTTGCCTTGTCAAATCACCGTCGGTTGAGTAGCCGCCAGTTGAGTAGCCGGCGGTTGAGTAAATTTGGAAGTTGATGTGGGCCCCATAATAAGGACACGTGTCGCGTTTTGAGAGGGGTTGCGGAGTTGAGTAGTCGCGCATGACCATTTAGGGAATTTAGTTTAAAAGTGACCATGTTGGGTATCAAAAAAAATATTTTGTACTAGATTAGTATTTAGCTCTTTTTTTTAATAGGTTTTTTAACAATAAATATTTCAAGAAAACTAGTAGAAGGCTTGAGAATATATCACTACTACAAAAACTGGTTTTACCCACTACCAAATCCGTGGGAAAATCAAAGTGAAACGGCCGTTATCTACAGATTTCACACGGATTCGTTCCGTGTGTAAAAACCCCGTGGGTAAATATTTTCTCACGAGAATTCCCACGGGCGTTGACTATTTTCCCACAAATATTACCGTGGATAATCCGTGGGTTTAATTTCCCACAGATTTCTCCACGAATTTACCACAGTTTCTAGTAGCCATTTTTCACACATATCCGTGGTTTTTTTGCCACTGATTTTCAACGATTTTCACACAACAATTTCTCCCACAGATTTCTCACGAAATTTCCCACAGTTTCTAGTAGCCATTTTCACACATATCCGTGGTTTTTTTGCCACAAATTTTCAACGATTTTCACACTACAATTTCTCCCACAGATTTCTCACGAAATTTCACACAGTTTCTAGTAGTCATTTGCCACACATATCCGTGGTTTTTTTGCCACAGTTTTCACTACTCGAAAACAGGCTACACCGACGGTCAATCTGTCGGCAATCCGTCAATATCAATCATTATTGACGGATCATTGACGAAAAATTTCCGTCGGGAATATCTTCGTCGGTAATTTTTACCGACAGATTTAATGACGGATGCCAAAAATTACTGACAAAATTTTCCGTCATTACTCAGTTAGTGATTACCAACGGACAAACAACAGAAAATATCAAATTCACATATATTTCAATATCACTAACCGCACCACTATAAATATTAGAATTACATGTGAAGATAACAAAATGGCTAAAAGGATGATATTTAAAATCAAGCAACAAAAATTACAAGTTACTAATGTCAACGGCTTATAGCTTGGTTGGGTGGTGGAAATCTTGTGTATCTACATGTCTCGCAACTGTTGAAGCTTCTTGTTATAACAATACGCTTTTTACGAACACTTCACAAGCTAAGATCCAGCCCCCTAACTCTTCCCTTAAAGCAGCTTTTCACGACATACTTGTGTTGATGCATAAATATTTCTTTGAACCAACGTACCTGAGAATAAAATGAGGTGAGCCCTTACAAAACATCAATAGCTAAAAACCAACATAAGTAGCAACATCAGTTAACACACAATCAATAAAGNGATTAACTACATGATAAGAGGCATTAGGATAACCCTTGTTTTAAGCCTGTATTATAATTACATTGACTACATTGGTCAAGTAATTCCCCCACACCTTTGTGATGTACCCATCTTTGGTACACGATACCCCTAGTACACCCCTCCGAGCCTATCCTTTTCGTTTCTAACTTTAAGCATCTTACTTAAAGGAAGAATTTGTTTACAATCCACCCCCAAATGTGCAACCAAATCGCTTTAGCCCACCTTGTATGCACTCACCTTAAGTGCATTATTGTTATTTGTTAAACCCTTGTCAATTATCTAATTAATTACGTTGTTGCTAAGTCGAGTCATATCTTGTACATAATGTTTTGGGATGATTGGGACTCATGGGTAAAAGTACTAGTGTTATGGAGTAATGGGGAAGAACATCAATTATTACCTCCATATGTGCTAAACGTTTTCAAAAGTACTCCAAGTGTTTTAATTATTTCAATACGAGTCGTAGAATAGTAAATATAAAGTATGTAAAAGTTCAAGTGTAAGGGGAAAGCTTAATCCCCGATGATGTATTATTTTGGATGGTAGGGTAAAAAGGTATCAAAAAAAAAAAAAAAAAAAAAAAAATCGAAAAAATCAAGAAAAATAAAAAAAAATTAGGAAAATAAATACGGACTACCATCCACTTCTTTCTTTTGTTTCTTAGTTAGTTTTTGCTTTGTTCGTGATAGTTTAAGATCGAGTCTAGTCTTGGCTTGGCAACGCCCTTGTATATGTAATTAACTAAGATGATTGACTAGCCACCATTAAACTATCCCTTATCCAACCAAACCGTGTTTTTCCATATCCCTAAACCCCTCATTATAACCCTTTTGTAAAGCCCTCTTTGATAGTTATCCTAGGTGCTTACGCCTTAGTGGAGGAGGACTCGGTCTTTTCTCAAGCCTATGGTAATCTAAATACTATGACAGGTAGTGAGTGATATTATCCATTTCCTTTACATTATATCTACATATTATAAACCGAGAGATGTGAGTATCCAAACACTACATGAGAGGTGCTAGTATATTTTCCCCGTGCTTATTTTGATTAATGTGGAACGACTAGGTTGTGTAATTACTTTTAAGTTCGCACTAAATGACCTCTAACTTGTTTTTCTCTTGGGAATAAAAGCGCATTTGCTTGAGGACAAGCAAATCTCAAGTGTTAGGGTATTTGATGAGACGAAAAATGTTACGTTTTTAAGGGTTGGTTTGAGTCCTAATTCGTATGTTTTTGGTATGGATTTCACACAAAGTCGTTTCTTTTATCATTTTAGGTACTTTTGGAGGGAAAATCGCAAAAGGAGCGTTTTCGAGCGTTTTTGGAGCGAAAAAGTGCGGAAAAGAGCAAAAACTCAAAAGAACTTGAAGATTACAGAAGCTGACGCCGTCCCCCTTTGCTTATGGACGCCGTCTGAGATCAAGTCAAGTCAGAGATGGAAAATCAAGCCTGGACGGGCCATAGAGTTCGCTGTACAAAAGGCTGACGCCGTCAGCCAAGGCCGTCTGGAAACCCTAATCGCCGAGCTGACGCCGTCCACACTTGGGTTGACGCCGTCAGCCCACAAAAACTATATATATAGAACGTTTTATTCTTGTTTAATACGAATTTTAGAGTGGAGAACTTGGGACCAAAACCCTAGTACGTGTTTTACAGACCTTGGAGGGTATCCAACCCCTTCTATCTTGCATGTTCAATTGAAGATAAGTATTCTTTCATACGATATGTCTATGTATTGTGTGATTATCATGTTTGCTTGTCTTTCTTTCATATCTACTAAACTCCTTTGTGTTTGCCTTTAGATCTAATTGAAACCTAACTATTGATTATCTGTGAGTGTATGTTGTGATTGGTTTGGTGAATGTTCCATCTACGTTAGGCTAAGAAAACTGGCTAATTCCTATTACGAGTAAATGCTTGGAAACTATCTTTAGAACGTGAATCTAATGTGCGTTAATGATTTTAAGGTAGTACTTTCATGCGTAGGTTGGCTATCTTAGCGCTCATGGTTTGATACTTAACGTATCGCTGTGAAGGAGGTAGCGACCTATAGAATTAGGAATTGAACGCATACCATGACCTACTTAGGAATAACCGTCATCCACGCGAACTCGAACATAACTTGTCACATGGTAAAAGGTAGTTAGGGAGTAATGAGCTAAAGTAAACACATTCTCTCCACACTGATTTTTCTAAATATAAAAAAAACCAAAAATATAGTAGAATAGAAGTAGAAATTGGGTTAGTTGACATAGCAAGTGATTCGCCTATCCTCCAAACAGAGATTTTTATCTGCTTTCATAAACTAAAATACAAAAGAATTTCTTGCACCCTAAGACCTAGATTAGAGTTCGTTTTAGCTAACGAACTATTCCCTGTGAGAGACGATCATCCCCGGTATTGCACTTCACTATACTACATCGGTCCGGGTACACTGCCTTGGTGGGATTCGCAAGCTCTTGAGATCCCTCGAGAGGTAAAACGTAGTGCGTGTTGCATCCACCGCGCATCAGGTACTTGGTTTACCACACTCAATAGACTCATCAACCTCCGGGTCACTATCAATCTCCTTAACTTGACCACTTTGCTCCCTTTGCGACAACCCGACCTCAGGCCCTATTACAGAATTGGTCACCTCATCACTAAGCGCACCAAATGGATTCTTAGTGACGATATCACTTAAATCATCATGAATAAACTTATTAGAATTTTGCACATCACTCTTCGTTTGATTAACCGGATAGCCACTAGCATTGTTGTTATTACCATTACCTTTTGAAGACGACGCTCCATCAGAACCCACTTTCTTTTTCGAAACTGGCTGCCAACGATAATTCAATGTGACCCTAGGTTTCGGTTTCGAAAAACGAACACCATCAATAACCTGAGTGGGCCCTTTACCCTTACCTTTGCGTTTAGTAGCTTCTACAAATCCTTCCTCATCACCATTATTCTGAACACTCTGTTGTTTAACATTCTTAGGGCATGCACCATCAACATGATCAAAGATTTTACATGAAGTAGAACGAGGCGGCTTCCATTCATATTCAATATCAACACGCACCAACGAGTGACCTTGCCCATTAGAGAATGGAATAGCCACAATCACATGATCCAATAACTCGTCGAGAGATGAAACTTCAACAAGAGCACGAGCATATGAATTCTGACCCCAATACTTAACACACATAGAGCTAGTATAGGAATCTAACATAATAGGCTTACCAATTTGGGTCGTAATCAAGCTTAACCCAACCTCCGTATAAGCAACAATTGGAACATTAAGTAATTTCAGCCATACGGGTGCTGCAGTAACTTCCTCTTTAGCAAGCGTAGTATTCGGGAACCAAACACTTAGGAAAATAGGCATCGAACGAATCAGCCATGGCCCCGCCTCTAACACATTATCCATACCCTCCTTAGTAGAGAACTGAAATAAAAAGAATCCATTACTCAACATAACATGTTCCAATCCAAACTTAGCCCATGTATTCTTAACATAGTTCTCCACTATAGGAAAAGCAAGCCGTTTCCCAATAAAATACCCATAAAGAGTATTAGCAAACCTAGCTGAAACATCCTCAATCTCTTTTAAAGGGATTGTGACATGGGCCCCTTCCATTCGCTCCTCATTACGAAGCTCACATATGTTTATGGATTTGAAGGCATTCTTGGTTTTAAAAAGTGAAACATATGAGAGCTTAGGAAGATTAGGTAAACTATCAACACTCGGCTTACTACCAGCTTCATTAACAATCCCATTCCCACCAGTAGCTTGAGAATTTACCATATTCTCCAAAACCGAATAGTAAGTAGAAAACAAAACAGCAACAAAAAGAAAACAAAAGTAATCGAAAATAAANAAAAAAAAAAAAAAAAAAAAAAAAAAAAAAAAAAAAAACCCACGCAACTTCTCTGTGGAGAAAAAAAGGCGACATGCGATTCACCAAACCCTAACAACCTAATCGGTCCTCATCTATTCAATACATCCGTGTGATTGGAATCGTTATTCTTAACGATCTCCTGATCAATACGTCCGTGTGATTGAATCGTTGATTCTTCTTTAGGGTTTTTTGTTTTTCGTCTATTCGATCATTCTGTGTGACAATCCTATATCTCTATTCGATCATTCTGTTATGGGTTAGCTATTGCGATTAATACTACTAAACCCTAAGCGATTAGGGTTTTATTTTCTTTAATTACTGTCCGCTTATGTTTGTAGTTGTTTGAGGTTTTCTGTTTCGTGGGGAAGAAGATGAGCAATACACATAATTCGCAGGGTAACAAGGGTAGTGGTACGGGTTTTGGTCAAGTTGATGGTGTGACTGCTCCGAATTCACACCAAACAAGTTCTACGGATGGGAATGGGAATGCGAATGGTGAAGGTAAGAATTCTAATGGCATCAATTCACATAGTGTGCCTAAACTCTCATACGCCTCATTGTTTAAATCTAACAATGCTTTCAAATCGGTAAATATATGTGAGCTCCGTAATGAGGAGCGAGTGGAAGGTGCTCACGTCGCTATTCCTCTTAATGAGATTGAGGATGTTTCATCGAGGTTTGTTAACACTTTGTATGGGTATTTTATTGGGAAGAGACTTGCTTTCCCTATCGTAGAGAATTACGTTAAGAATACATGGACAAAGTTTGGGCTGGAGCGTGTTATGTTGAACAATGGATTCTTTTTGTTTCAATTCTCTACTAAGGAGGGTATGGATAAAGTGTTAGAGTCGGGGCCATGGTTGATTCGCTCGATGCCTATTTTTCTTAATGTTTGGTCCCCTAATACTACGCTTGTTAAGGAGGAAGTTTTGCCTTTTCATGGAACCATTGTGACTCTTCATAACCTATTTAAACTCTTGTAATCGTTTCATTCAAGCAATCAATACAATATATCGTTATTAGTATTTTATCTATTGTTACTGTTTTATTTACTTATAAATCAAACACTCCAAACCAGAAACTCCAACATGTCGAATTCCAGAAACCTAACCAAACCTGTGATGATGAATTCTCAACAATAATTCAGATGGAAATTTTTTCAAATCATAACATCGATCAAGTTCAAGGTCAAGGAGTTTTGGTAGCATTGGAGGAGCATCAACAGGACACTTATCCAAAGCATTACCAAACTCACACATGATAAAGGAAAGCTTCTGCAATTTCTTCAATTCAAAGATTGAGTGGATCGAGGGAGAAAGTGAGACGTGTTCGAGTCTCATTCTTTTTAAGTTGAATAGAGAGCTAATTAAAGGAAGCTCGTGTAACACAGAAGGATAGATTCCGTAGCTTGTGATGTCTAAAACCTTCAACTGAATCATTTTTGAAATGAAACGGGGCAATGCATATATTAGACTTCTCACATTCAATACCAATACTTCAAGTTTTGTTGCTTTCAGATCAAACCACATAGACGAGAATGTTTCATCTGTAGAAAAAACAAATATCCTCAAACAGTTAGTAATTTACTCATAGCAAATGGATCTTTTTCTTGATTTAGTTATAAAGGAAAAAGGAACCTGTTGTAATAGATAAAAGGCGGGCAGCAATGGGATGTTGTGTTTGCTTAATACACCATGTGGGTACATTGTTCCCATTGAATTCGATGAACACTCGTTTCCGGTGTGCAATTGGTTCTTGACTACTCAGATGTATGGCTAATTCTCTAAGCAAATCATGTTGAGTGACAAAATGCTCATTACAATAACCTTCTAGTTGACTAGCATCATTCCTGAAAAAAATCAAACCAGAAATCAGTTGATCAATGGAGACATAATTAAAATAAATAAAATCATAATTTACATCATATAACAATTTTTTTACCTTGCGAGAACAAGACTGATAAGATTTCTAGAAGAAAGCTCAAGAAGATATTCAATGGTATACATTCCTTCTTCATCTAAATTGTATAGCTCGACCCACATATCCATAAGAGCAGAGGCTGCAATCTTTTCATCTTCCGGAAATGAACCCAAATCAAGGAAACATTCCCGGGCTATAGGAAACTCTTCCAGTGCATCAACACTGGCCCCAAGACTAAGGAACAAGGTTTTGTTTGTATCGAAAATAGATTGACCATCAGACCATTTCTTCAGAGTTGTTCTCCACTTATGCACACCTTGTCCGCATAGTGATGCACCGATAACAGTAAGGGCCAATGGAAATCCCTTGCAGCATTTGACCATCTAAATCAAAAAATGTAACCCAAGTTTATTTATAATACAGTCATGTGAAAAAATATATACAGCTCATACATAGGGATCGGAAAATGTCATCTGAACCTTTACCTTGGTCACAAGATCATCAGGCACATTAACGGGAATCCCATCATAAGGAAATGCAGAGTAGCAAAGAAGGGTTCTAGCGTCTTCATCATTTAACAAGTTCAATTCGTATGTCGAACCAAATCTTGGAAACAAGAATCGTGATGTGACCAAGATTTTGTATCCCGGTATAGAGAATTTAAGATCCTGAATTATGGATTCAGATTCGGACCACACGTCGTCCAGAACCAGCAACATCCTCCCTGGTCCCATTTGTCTCAGCACATTCTCAAGTTGGTTTTTCGCCTCTTCATCAGTTTCGATCTCATGATGCTTTACATTTAAATATTGGGCAAATAGTTTCTGTACGATTGTCTTGAGGGAAGTCGTTCTAGATACAGTCACGTAGAATATGTTTTCCCCAAAAAAGCCTATACATAAACAAGCATACAACAGTCAAGATAATGCACATGTGTATATTTAAACTTTC
Organism: Artemisia annua; assembly: GCA_014162995.1. Lineage (NCBI taxonomy): Eukaryota > Viridiplantae > Streptophyta > Magnoliopsida > Asterales > Asteraceae > Artemisia > Artemisia annua. The sequence goes on from LBNU01023345.1 coordinate 41,735, forward strand.
ATCATCTATACTAAAACGGTAGGATTTGATGCAATGCACTTTAGTTCCTATGTTAAATACTATTAAAATTTCTAATAAACAGCAACATAAGTACTCCATAAAATAATAGATGTTGATACCTTTAACATCATGATCATGACATAGCAATTTTATCAAGGTAGTCTTCCCACATCCACCAGGAGCTGAAACCGTCAACACCTGATTTCCATCGTTCATCAGCCTACGTTTCACTTCTTGAAGATGAATATCCAATCCAACAACAACATCCGGAAGCCCCGGGACACTACAAGAGCTAGAAAAACCACCGGCACGTTCTGTAACAATTGAAAGTACTTGATCCATTTTATCTCCCAGCGTATTGATCTCCATCAATGTCCTCATACTCGGACTCACATTCCCCACCAACTCGCTCTCGAAAAACCTCCATAGCTCATGATCCAAACGAATCAACCGACTCACATGAACAATCTTCTTATACACATTCCAACATTTGATCGTCGTACACTTCATAACTAAACTTATACCATTCTCAACATAATATATGAACATTTTAATCTCGTCTCCGGGACGGTCCAACACTTTGCTCAATGTACCACTTCCATACAGTATCGGCTGGATGGTTCTTAAAGTTTTCTCAAGGCGTTTAAGCAAAGTTCGAAACTTAGCAGTTTCTAAACTTACTGACAATACTACTTTCTGTAACTCTAAAATGACTCGTATCACAGCTGCCTCATTAGCATTTTTTGCAACCATCTGTATATAGCCCATTTCAGATAAAGCGGGTATTTTGAAGGCAATTATAACTATACGAATAAATAAAAAGTAAACACTAACAATAAGCTAGATATTACGACAATAAACGATAATTCCTATGGCAAAAATAGCAGTAGTAGTAAGCAAAAGTTAGCAATAGTATTAAGTTAAGTAAGGTACGTGAAGTAAAGTAAAGTAGTTGTTTTGTTTCGTAAAAGTGTTTGGCAAGTTAGTTGTGATTAAACTTTAGTGTATAAAGTAAAAAGTAGCGTTAGAATTCTGTAATGCTTTGTTTATAAAAAAAAGGCTAAACGTAAATGATCCAAGAGAAATAGAAGAATTTAAGTGAAGCACAGAAATAAGTGACTAGGTTATTTAAACCAAAAACTTTGAAATAAGTGACTCGAAAATGTGAAACTGTAATTTTATGAATATGTAAGTTTTGATGAAAATACGTGAGGATGTTTCAACGAGATTTGCTAACACCCTGTATGGGTATTTTATTGGTAAGAGACTTGCTTTCCCTATCGTAGAAAATTACGTTAAGAATACTTGGGCAAAGTTTGGACTGGAACGTGTTATGTTGAATAATGGATTCTTTTTGTTTCAATTCTCTACGAAGGAGGGTATGGATAAAGTGTTAGAGTCGGGGCCATGGTTGATTCGCTCGATGCCTATTTTTCTTAATGTTTGGTCCCCTAATACTACGCTTGTTAAGGAGGAAGTTACTTCAGCACCCGTATGGTTGAAATTACATAATGTTCCAATTGTTGCTTATACGGAAGTTGGATTGAGTTTGATTACGACTCAACTTGGTAAGCCTATTATGTTGGATTCCCATACTAGTACTATGTGTGTTAAATCTTGGGGTCAGAATTCATACGCGCGTGCTCTTGTTGAAGTATCATCTCTTGCCGCGTTAATGGATCATGTGGTGGTGGCTATTCCATTTTCTAATGGCCAAGGTCATTCTTTGGCGCGCGTTGATGTTGAGTATGAATGGAAGCCGCCTCGATGTGCCTCATGCAAAATTTTTGACCATATCGATGATGCATGCCCTAAGAATGCTAAACAACATAGCACTCAGACTTATGTTGATAAGGAAGGATTTGTGGAAGCTACTAAACGGAAAGGTAAGGGTAAGGGGCCCACTCATGAGAAGGTTATTGATGGTGTTCGTTTTTCGAAACCTAGGGTCACCTTGAATTATCGTTGGCAGCCAGTTTCGAAAAAGAAAGTGGGTTCAGATGGAGCGTCGTCTTCAAAAGATAATGGTAACAACAACAATGCTCGTGGTTCTAGCGTTGAGCATGCTGCTCAAGATCCGGTTCCTCAAACGCAGAGTGATGTGCAAAATGCTAATAAGTATATTCATGATGACTTAAGTGATATCGTCACTAGGAATCCTTTTGGTGCGCTTAGAGATGAGGTGACTAATTCTGAACTGGAGCCTGTAATTGGGTTGTCGCAAAAGGAGCAAAGTGATCATGTTATGGAGATTGATAGTGATCAGGAGGTTGATGAGTCTATTGAGTGTGGTAAACCAAGTACCCCTATCATTGAGAAAATTGATAAGCTTGAAAAGCTTATTATGGATGGGACAGCTAAGCTTGTGGATGATAATGGGAAACCTGTTCCGGTGGTTGAGGGTAATAAGAAGGGTAATCCATTCTCTAAGGTGGGTGATGTGGTTCTAACTGATAGTGATGATGAGGTTTTTGAGCCTGACGATTCTATGCATCATTACGGGTCATCATCTGGTGGACTCAACGAGCTTGAAGATTATTTTTCTGATGATTATGCTGCTCAGGTGCTTGATTTACCTGAGCAA
>LBNU01023345.1:45053-64547 GCA_014162995.1 Artemisia annua
TCATCAACCAACGGTTTATCTTTCACAACCGGTTTCACTCTCTTGGGACATCCATCATCATTGTGATCAAAAACTTTACATGTCTCACATCTTGGCGGCTTCCACTCATATTCAATATCGATTTTTTCTAATGAATGACCTGACCCGTTAGGGTAGGGGATAGCAACCACAAGAGAGTCAAGTAAGGCTTCCTTTGACGACACTTCCACAAGGGCCCTAGCATAGGAATTGCGTCCCCACGACTGAAGACACATCGTACTCGTGTAGGAATCAAGCATTATAGGACGACCAATTTGCGTTATGATCAAACTAAGACCAACCTCAGAATACGCAACAACCGGGATATTATGGAGTTTGACCCAAACAGGCGCTAAAGTAATATCATCTTTGGTAAGTTTAGTGTTGGGAGTCCAAATATTCAAAAAGATAGGTACCAATCGTATCAACCATGGACCTTCTTTCAACACCCTTTCCATACCATCTTTAGTTTCAAATTGGAACATAAAAAAACCATTATTGAGCATAACCCTTTGTAAACCAAACTTAGACCAAGTATTTCTCACATAATTTTCAACAATCGGGAAAGCGAGTCTCTTACCAATGAAATAACCATACAACGTATTAGCGAATCTAGACCTTACCTCATCGACTGCTTCCAAAGGAATAGCAACATTCGCACCTGCCACACATTGCTCATTCCTCATCTCTGAAATCTTTACAATCTTCTTAGGCGTTTTATCCTTAAACATATCCGCAAATGAGGTAGTAGCCGAACCTGATTTAGTTGGTTGATCCATAACATCAAAAGTCGAACCTTTATCCTTATCCATCTCTCGAAACCCACAAATAAAACGAAACCCAATAGCAAATAATACGAAAAGAAAGCCAGCATGCAGCACAAACAATTAGAGAACGAAAACCCTAATCGTACGATTAGGGTTTATACGCATTAAGATCCAATCACTAACCGTATCCCATCATAATTATGTGATCAGATAAATTTAGGGATACAAACCGATTTACTAAACCCTAATATAGATAGCACCAAAACCAGAAAATAATGTGAATTAAGCAACAAGAATAATCAAATTAATGAAAAACACGAATGTTAATCAATGAATCTGATCACCTCGTTGCAAAAATCACAAGAATTAGGTGGGATTTGATGAAAAAGGATTAGATGCGGTTGCTTGAGGTTAATGTGGTACTTCAGCCACATTCCATTGTACTTTAAACGTTTTTTTGGATAATATATTTTACCAGGGTTGATCCCTTTTACCCAAAAAAAAAAACCCTAATAAAAAAAAACCAACTACCAGCAGAAACCAATCAATAAGGATTAAGCAACCATAGATTAACCAGAATCGACCCTCATTGAAACCATCAGCGTGTAAAATAAGTAGCGAAACCCGATATGAAATCGACTAACAACTAATTGAATCAATAACCTAACACCTTCTCAACCAGTAACCAGAAGATAACTAGAAGAAGAAGATCGTGAAGAAGATCGTGAAAAGATTTGATCAATTAGTGTAAAGATCGATCGAAAAATAAGGGATGGGGGAATCGCCATTCATGAATCGGTTTTAGGGTTTTTTTTTATAACTTTTATTTGTGTTTGTAGTGTTTTATATTTTACAAAGACCAAAGTTGTTTAAGCCCGAAATATCAAAGAGAGGAGCTATAAATATTCTTGTTCTCATAGTTACCAGTTAGTTTTTTTTAGGGGTCTATGTCTGTACTCTTGTGAAAATAATGTGTGTAATCATTTGGGTCGATAATCGTTTCGTCAATTCAGTTAAAGGAAACCGTTTTTTGGAAATAGTTGAACCTCCACTCATATGTAAAGGGACTCTTGAGAAGTTGAAAGGAGTAGGTGATCTAGTAAAGAGGTGCCTTAATACACAAGGCTATGATAGACCTACAATGAAAGAGGTGGCAGTGGAGCTTGAGGGCTTTGAGAAAAATCACAACACATCCATGGATTCAACAAACAAGTCAAGAGATTAAAAGCTTAGTCCTAGAAGCCGAGCAATCTGATCTTTATGATGTTCCATTAGTTTCACATGGTACTAATGAATGGGAATCTTGCTCAACTAGCACAAACATGGAGTTTAAAAAATGAAATGAATATATAATTGTAAGGCAAGAGGTCTGTACATGAAACCGTCAACTTGAAATTAAAATGACAATAAGCATTATATTTGAAATTATTGATCAAAAGCTAATTTGGAGTTAAGCTGATAATTCAAGTTTTGAAGGATGTCATTGATGATTAGGAAGGATTGCTTGCTAGGATTACAACGTGATGAATTTCAAAGGCTGTCTTTGGGGTTTCTAGGTGCTATAGTGTTACCCCGATCGACTTCATATATATAGGCCACAAAACATGCTTTTTTATTATCTTAGAAAAAAAAATCACTTAATAACTTATTCGTGTTATATATCAGAATAGTATTCACGATGCTGATTGTTTTTTTTTTATGTCTTTGATGTGAATTAGCTATGTAGAGATTCCAACGGCCCAACATCTCACCAAGTCCAACATATAAGCCCAACTGAGGTTCCATTCTAAAACCAATTGGTGATAGGCTATTTTGTTACTGGCTGAGCTAGCTTGTGTTATGGTTTAGTGACATTAGGTTTGATCATATTATATACTTCGTGATCTTGTTATGTAGAGAAGACCCTCAAAAGTCATGAGACAAAACACCATGTATAGTTCCACATTGATCCCAAACGAATATCTATCATGGAACATGCTTTTGTTTGCATTCAAAATTTATTTTTGGTATTTCAAGTAACTAGCTGGTGGCTCTCGTTTGGTTAAAGAAATACACATTATATTATTCTAGCTAGTCTACACCTTGTGTTCTTGTTCTCTAGAGAAGACCCTCAAAAGCCTTGATAAAGACTTAGGCTATGTTTGGTACACAAGATTGTTGAGAGATTGTGCTTATTTTTTCAGAAAATAAGCTACTTAAAAGATAATCCTTGTTTGGCAGACATAACTTATAAGAGATTCTAAAAAAAATAATCTTCCATAAACCAATTATTTTCTCATTGGTCACAAACGAATGTACAATGAAATTCTCTATATATGTACCTTTTTATTATGTAATATGCCTTTGAGCATAATTTTTGATTGTTTGTTCATTTCATTCGTTGAAAAGGTTATTTTATTATTATTATTTTTTCGGCGTTAAACTTTTGCAAGAGTTCTTGTGTTTTGTTTTTTTCTCCAAAATAAGCATGTAGATTACTTTTTAGAACGAAGTATATTAGATAGGACTTCCAACAACATATGTAGTCAGGTAGAATAGGCATATGTTCGTGATTTCTATTGTAAGTTCGTCATTCCTTACTAGTGACCGACGACCGACTACCTCAAGGGACGACATCGGCTTGCACACCCCTTTAGTGAATTAACATGTAGTATGATCAAAACGTAGATGATGTGTGTCTTAAAAAGTTCTAAATTGTCCTTAATATACTAGAATAACACGGACTTGAAGAGAAAATAATAAACCAGGGTTTTTTTTAACAAGTTGAACATAAAAAAATATCATAAACCCTAAAACCGACTCTCACTTGGCGATTCTCCTAACCCTTACTCACCTTCATCGTTTTCCAATTATCCCCAGATCTTGTGTTTTTTTGTTACGATTAGTTAGTCTTACTGATTCGCATTCGTGTTAATCATTATACTAATCTAATTCGCTGCTAAAATCACTTGGTTCTTGGGATATTGTTTAATCGTTTGTTAGGGTTTGTTTTAATCGTTTTTTCTTGTCAAACTGACTGAAGGGATTTGTAATCGCTGCTCTTATTCATCGATCCTAAGTCGGTTTGTCCATATATAATCCCTATTGAATTCTATTGTATCACTATTATGTTGATTATTATGGGTGCTGGTTAGTGATTGTGGTGGTGTTCGCTTGAAACCCTAACTTTTTAGTTAGGGTTTACCAATCGGTCGTTTTATTTTTGTTACTGCTGGTCGTGGGTTTGAGAGATGAATAAAGGGTTTTTAGATACTAAGAAGGTTGGTAATGTTCCAAGTGTTCATGTTGCGAATTTGGCTGCTCGTACGAATGAGTCTGCATCAACGGCTACTGCTCATGCTAGTTTGGCCGATCAAACTAGTGGTTCGCAAAATATGGATACTACAGTTGGGAGTGGGAATACTAATGAAGATGGTATGAATTCGAGTGACGGTAACGTGGAGGGTGAAGCTAACACGGAGCAGCTTCATCCCAATGTGGAACAATTGTTAGATAAGGCGCATAAAAACTTTGATGAAGCCATGAATAACATTCAACGTGAGATTGTTGCGAATGAAGTTAATATTACTAGTACTACTCCCTCTAGTGCAACTTCTGTTCCTAGTCCTTCCAAGGTTGATACTGCTTGTGGTAATGGAGGGAAGTCGGTTACTTATGCGGGTGCTACTTCTAATGAACCTCATAAAAACGTGTCTAATTTTCGGAGGTTGGAATGTAGCAAAAAGAAGGAAGATGTTGATCTTTCAGTTCCAATGAAAGTTTTGGAAGAGGTGAACACGAGGTTTGAGAACACTCTCTATGGTTACTTCCTTGGTCAACGCCTTGCATTTCCTGTTGTTGATTACTATGTACGCAATGCATGGGCAAAGTTTGGTGTGCAAAGAGTAATGATGAATGCAAAGGGGTTTTTCTTCTTTAAGTTCAATTCGAAGAAGGGTGTAGATGATGTGCTTGAAAATGGTCCTTAGTTGATTAGAAATGTTCCTATTATTCTTAAACCATGGAATTTGAACACTAATCTACTTAAGGAGGATTTGACTAACATCCCGGTGTGAGTCAAGTTCCATGATGTTCCCCTTGCTATGTTTTCTGATGATGGCCTTAGTCTTCTTGCTACACTGATTGGCACGCCCAAAAGGCTAGATGCTTATACAAGCCAAATGTGCAAGGAATCATGGGGTCGTAGTAGTTTTGCGAGATGNTTTCCTGTTGTTGATTACTATGTACGCAATGCATGGGCAAAGTTTGGTGTGCAAAGAGTAATGATGAATGCAAAGGGGTTTTTCTTCTTTAAGTTCAATTCGAAGAAGGGTGTAGATGATGTGCTTGAAAATGGTCCTTAGTTGATTAGAAATGTTCCTATTATTCTTAAACCATGGAATTTGAACACTAATCTACTTAAGGAGGATTTGACTAACATCCCGGTGTGAGTCAAGTTCCATGATGTTCCCCTTGCTATGTTTTCTGATGATGGCCTTAGTCTTCTTGCTACACTGATTGGCACGCCCAAAAGGCTAGATGCTTATACAAGCCAAATGTGCAAGGAATCATGGGGTCGTAGTAGTTTTGCGAGATGCATGATAGAAGTGCAGTCGGATGCGGTGCTTCGGGATAGCCTCACTGTTGAGATACCATTGCTTGATGGTTCTGGTTCGACTATTGAGAAGATCCGGATTGAGTACGAATGGAAGCCACCTCGGTGTGATAATTGTAAGATCTTTGGTCATACACTGAGTGACTGTCCTAAAGTTGTTGCACCTACAGTTCAATCTACCAAGTCTGTTAATGATGGTTTAGTAACTGTCAATAACAGAAAGAAAGGTAAGCAAAGTACTCATGAGAAGGTTATTGATGGTGTTCGTTTTTCGAAACCTAGGGTCACATTGAATTATCGCTGGCAGCCAGTTTCGAAAAAGAAAGTGGGTTCAGATGGAGCGTCGTCTTCAAAAGGTAATGGAAATAACAAAAAATGTTAGTGGTCCGGTTAATCAAGCGAATAGTGATGTGCAAAATTCTAATAAGTTTATTCATGATGATTTACGTGATATCGTCACCACGAATCCGTTTGGTGCGCTTAGGGATGAGGTGATCGATTCTGAATTGGGACCTGAGGTTGGATTGTCGCAAAGGGAGCAGAGTGGTCAAGTTATGGAGGTTGATAGTGACCAAGAGGTTGATGAGCATATTGAGTGTGGTAAACCAAGTACCCCCCTCGTCGAGAAAATTGATAAGCTTGAAAAGCTTATTATGGAGGGGACAGCAACGCTTGTGGATGATAATGGTAAACCTATTCCGGTGGTTGAGCGTAGTAAGACGGGTAATCCATTCTCTAAGGTGGGTGATGTGGTTTTATCTGACAGTGATGATGAGGTTTTTGAGCCAGACGATTCTTTGAATACTTACGGGTCATCATCTGGAGGACACGAGCTTGAAGGGTACTTTTCTGATGATTATGCTGCCCAGGTGCTTGATTTACCTGGGCAATTGGAGGAATTTACCAAGATGTTTGATTTTCAAGTTCAAGGCAAGTCGAGGAAGTAATTTGCGATGTCTAGGTGTCGTACAAGTTATTTCTTTTTTGGTTTTCTAGTTTTTGTAGCTAGTTGATCATTTATGGCATGTCATAAATGATCCAGTGGTAGTTCAAGCGGTTGCTTGAGGTTAATGTGGTATCTCAGCCACATTCCATTGTACTTTAAATGTTTTTTTGGTTAATATATTTTACCAGGGTGGAGATCCCTTTTACCCAAAAAAAAATAATAAACCAGGAGATTTAAAAGGATGGAAATTAATTTACAGAACATATAAATCTAGTACTTGGAACCTCTGGTTACACATATTAGAAATGACGTAATTGAACTATAAGCGGTAAAGTCTCTATAATACACACACACTCACACAAACATTGTTCAATACTAGAAACATGAAATAGGGAATTAATTGCACCTACACAAAAAGTTGGTTCATTCCTGAAGCTATCAACGAGGGTTTTGTACTTGCAACATTATTTCTTCCGTTCCGATACTGCTAGAACCGTATTCTCCAAGTGGAACAGTATAAAGGTCACACTCTTCACGTTCGCATATTAAGTTAGTTGTTTCATCATAGCTTTCTTGATGATTCCAAGGATGTATGTCATGCTTCCTTAATGATTCAAGCTTCATAGTCACTTCTTTCATGCTAGGCCTATTCCCGCCTACTAGGTTAAGGCATCTATACACCAGATCACATGCTGCTTTTAGCTGCTCATCAGTTGCCTCGTCTACCATTTGTCGGTCAAGAATCTCATGCAATCGATCTTCCTTCTTTGCTTTGACAAAATATGTTGCGAGATTTCTATCATTAGGACATCTTTCCATATTAAGTGGTCTTTGCCCTGTTATTAGTTCCGCAAGAACCACTCCAAAGCTATACACATCACTCTTATTTGTTAGTTGACCTGTATGAAAATACTCAGGATCCAAGTATCCGAAGGTCCCTTGAACTAGTGTAGAGACTTGATCATGAACCAACGGGACTAACCTCGACACACGAAAATCCGCTATTTTTGCGGTGTAATTTTCAACCAACAAGATGTTAGTAGACTTGACATCTCTATGTATGATGGTCATTCTAACATTTGTTTGAAGATAAGCAAGTGCATTCGCTGATTAATGTGCAATCCTTAAACGATTTACCCATGACAATCTCCCCATCCCACTTTCTTTATTATGAATGTGATGATGAAGAGTATCATTAGGGATAAATTCATAAACTAGTAATGGGACATCAGTTTCCAAACAACATCCCAGAAGCTGCACCACATTTTGGTGTTTAATTTGTGTAAGAATTACCATTTCATTTATAAATTGCTCCCTTTGTCCTTGATCCAGTCTTTGGGACTTCTTGATTGCTATCACACACTTATCTAGTAGAGTTCCCTTGTAAACAATGCCATTACCTCCTCTGCCAAGAATAGTACATTATAATCTTTTTCATCAAACACCTTGTAAACAATTCCACAATGGTACTGTCTTGTTTGAGATTTTTATTAATTGGCATTTCCTCAAACACCTTTTGTGCATTATAATCTTTTCATCAAATCTTTTCAAAATCACCTCTTTGTAATTCACCCAAGGCAGATTCCACGAATTATGTAGTGAAGCTGCTTATGCCACTTCAAAGGTATGTCATATAAGTGTATAGAAATGAGATTTACCTTTTTCTCATAAGGGATGTTGTTATGTGTTCGTGGAGTCCGGTGGAGGTGGCATCAAGTGGTGGTGGCATCGGGTTGTTGTGGTGGTGTGTGTGAGTAGTGATGGTTTATTTGGAGGAGAATGAGATGTTTATACTGGTGTGTAGGGCTGTAAATGAACTGAACGTTCGGTGAACATTTCAAGAACCGTTCGGTAAAAAGTTTTTTTTTGGGGGTAAAGGGGAGTAATCCTGCACCCTGGTAAAATATATTAGCCAAAAAACTGTTAAGTACAAAGGATATGGGTGAAGTCCCACATCTCAGCCCGTTACATAGGCTAAAAGCTTACATAACAAGATACTTCATAATTTCTAAAACTAGAAATCAAACCACTTCTCAAATGATAACATAAGAACAACGAAAATAAATTACTTCCTAGGGCCTTGAAGCTTGGTACCATACATGGCATTAAAAGCATCCAAATTACCGGGAAGATCATAAACCTGGTTCGCATAATCATCATAGTCATCATAATCTTGTTCAAGCTCTTGCCCCCCACCAAAAAGATTGGCAGACTCATCAAATGGGTTGTCCACCTCGTCTTCAGAATCTGACACCACAATTTCTCCCACCTTAGAAAATGGGTTAACCCTCTTAGTGGCAGAAGTCGACGAGATAGGATGACCATCATCATCCACAAGAGTTGCTACACCATCAATAAGAAGCTTTTCAAGCTTATCAATTTTCTCAACAATATGCGTAGAACCCTTACTAGCCTCTTCCTCATTAACTTCCATTGTATTACCAGTCTTATTAGACCCATCCTTATTAACTTCTAATGTACTACCTGTCTTATAAGACTCCTCCGCACTTGCTTCCATGGAACTCCCCGCATCCACATCCTTGTTATTATCATTAGACGGAGTACCAATAGCATCCGCAACTTCAATATTAAGCGCATCAAACTGATTTGATGTAGAAATATTCGTTCCACTCGTACTAGGCACATCAGGAGCCTTATTCTTAGTGCCATCCATCTTCTTAGGTACAGTCGAGGTCTTCTTGGGTTGATACTGAAACTGCTTACCCACAACTGGTTTAGTAAACCCTTTATTACCCTGATTATTAGAGCCACCCTGCTTACATTTCTTTCTATTATTGACAGTCATGAAACCATCAATAGCAGACTTAGTAGATTGAACTGGAGGTGAAACAACTTTAGTACAATCACCCATAGTATGACCAAAGATCTTACAGTTATCACACCGCGGTGGTTTCCATTCGTACTCCACCCGAATCTTCTCAATAGTCGAACCCGAACCATCAAGTAATGGTATCTCAACAGTGAGGCTGTCCCGAAGCACCTCATCTGACTTCACTTCTATCATGCATCTCGCAAAACTACTATGACCCCACGATCCCTTGCACATTTGGCTTGTAAAAGCATCCAACCTTTTGGGCGTGCCAATCAGTGTTGCAAGAAGACTGAGACCATCATCAGAAAACATAGAAAGGGGAACATCATGAAACTTGACCCACACCGGGATGTTAGTCAAATCCTCTTTAAGTAGATTTGTGTTCAAATTCCATGGTTTAAGAATAATAGGAACATTTCTGATCAACCAAGGACCGTTTTCAAGCACATCATCAACACCTTTCTTCGAGGTGAACTTAAAGAAGAAGAACCCCTTAGCATTCATCATTACCTTTTGCACACCAAACTTTGCCCAAGCACTGCGTACATAGTAATCAACAACAGGAAACGCAAGGCGTTGCGCAAGGAAGTAACCATAGAGAGTGTTCTCGAACCTCGTATTCACCTCTTCCACTACTTTCATTGGAACGGAAAGGTCGACATCATTCTTCTTTTTGCTACATTCCAACCTCCGAAAATTAGATGCGTTTTTCTGAGGTTCATTAGAAGTAGCACCCGCGTAAGTAACTGACTTCACTCCAGTACCAGTAGCAGTATCAACCTTGGGAGCATTCGGACCAGAATTTGCACTCTTATTCATATCCACATTAGTACCACTAACACTCGACGAAGTATTATTAGCAACAATATCACATTGAATTTTATTCATGGCCTCATCAAACCTCCTATGCGCATTAGCTAGCAATTGCTCCACATTGTGCTGTGTATCACCATTAGGTTCTAAGGAACCAGGAGCCTCAGTCTCATCCACATTACCACCAACAGTTGTATCAAGAGAAATCGGCTTCTCTTGATTAGGGCTCTCAACATTAACATACGAATCCGAGACATGAGAATCCGTATTACCACTAGTACTTTCCACTTCAATACCTGTTGTATCATCCTCATGCACAAACTCATTCGACTTACCATTCCTATTACCATCGACATGTACCTTCCCACTAGGCTCATTAGTACCAGTATCCCTCTCATTCGACATCCCCCCAACCTTGACCCCCTTCGTAGCACTACTTGGCTTCAATAAACCCTTATTCATCATGCACAATTACCCTAAACACTCTCAACAAAAACGGCCAGTAGCAGCAAACAAAAAATAAAAGTAAAACCCTAATCGTAAGATTAGGGTTTCAAATCAATCGATCCAAAATTCTAACCAGCTTCCATGATAATCGATCCAATAAGAATAAAAACAATCAGAATAAGAGCAATATAACATGGATCAATCGACCTACAACACTCAATATTTTAAATGAACACGAACAATATTTTACGTTAGTTTAGTTATTAAATAAATGAACACGAACAATATTTTACGTTCGTGTAGTTAAATAAACGAACATGAACAAAAGTCGCGTTCATTCATTTATGTTCGTGAACGTCCGATTATGCGTTCGTTAACGTTCGTTTATGTTCATTTATTTATTTGTGATCGTATATCATGTCTTTTAATTGTATAACTTTAAAATTGGTTTATTTAAACAAAACAACACTTATAAAACAATAGATTGTGCATAATTCAATAATGTTTATGTTTGTTTGTCTATTTTCACATATGTTCGATCGTTTATGTTCGTTTAGTGTCTTAATGAACGAACATAAAAGAACATGAACAACTCATTTTCTTAATAAATGAACATGAAGAAGAAAATTTGTCCGTTTAAGCGTCCATGTCCGTTTACTTTTCCGGTTAAAATTAAATGAACGAACATGAACAAGGCTCCGTTCGTGTTCGATCGGTTCGTTTACAGCCCTACGGGTGTGTAACGAGATGTTTATACGGGTGAATGTTGTGAGAGTAAGGTGCAAAATGACCGAATTACCCAGTTGCCCATGTATTTGTTGCCCAAATAAAATTATTAGTTGCCCAAAATGCAATACAACCGAAATACCTCGTACCACTGTAGCAAATGTGCTTTTGTCGGACAGGTGGCGGTGTGGTTGGCCGAATTTTGGTTGCCTGGGCAACCAAGGCTAAAGATTTTTTTTTTTTTTTTTTTTTTTTTTTTTTTTTTTTTTAAGGTAAAAAATCCCAAAATTTTGTGTAATTTAGCCATATTATTAATTAGCCCTTATTAATATTCATAGAATAGATGGTTAGTCACATGCTCCTACATGAACTTATAAAATTAAGCAATGTGATAATATTTTCCTTTTAATATCCACTACATCAAACCCTACTCGACTTTTCCTGATCAATTCAGTTACTTGTAACATTCTGATTCTTGTGGTTTAATCCTCCTTGTGTTGATTTTACCTAGAATTGAGTGGTGTCATTATCTAATCGGCTAAGCTTCTAATTAGGGTTTTGTTTTTTTTATAAATCGCTGCTTAGGGTTTTTTCATAGTCGATTCATTAATTATATCATTCTAATTATTGGATCGTCTACTGTTATGGGGTAATCCCTGTGCTTTATTCGTTCTAAACCCTAGTTTTCAACTAGGGTTTTCTTGATTGGAAGTGCCGATCTGCTGGTTATCTTTGTTCTTGTGCGATTACAATTGTTAGGGTTTTTGGGATGTCAAATTTGGGAGAGGTGAACAAAACGGGTACACAACCTGTACCTGGTGGTATTACATCAACGCAAGCTGTTGGGGGTGTTGCTAGTGGTAATAAGGATACTCATGTTTCTGATTCGTATGTTAATGTTGAGTGTTCTAATCAAGAGAAACCGATTTCTCTTGAAACAGAGGTAGGTGGAAATGTGGATGGTAATGAGGCTGCTGGTTCATTAAAACCTAATGGCGCTACACAGCCTAATGTGGAACAATTGCTAGCTAATGCGCATATGAATTTTGATGAGGCAATGAATAAAATTCAATGTGATATTGTTGCTAACAATACTCCTTCGAGTTTTAGTGGTACTAATGAGGATATGAATAAGAGTGCAACCTCTGGTACTAATGCTCCCATGGTTGATACTGCTAGTGGTACTGGAGTGAAGTCGGTTACTTACGCGGGTGCTACTTCTAATGAACCTCAGAAAAACGCGTCTAATTTTTGGAGGTTGGAATGTAGCAAAAAGAAGGATGATGTTGACCTTTCAGTTCCAATGAAAGTAGTGGAAGAGGTGAACACGAGGTTTGAGAACACTCTTTACGGGTACTTCCTTGGTCAACGCCTTGCGTTTCCTGTTGTTGATTACTATGTACGCAATGCATGGGCAAAGTTTGGTGTGCAAAAGGTAATGATGAATGCAAAGGGGTTCTTCTTCTTTAAGTTCACTTCAAAGAAAGGTGTTGATGATGTGCTTGAAAACGGTCCTTGGTTGATCAGAAATGTTGCTATTATTCTTAAACCATGGAATTTGAATACAAATCTACTTAAAGAGGATTTGACTAACATCCCGGTGTGGGTCAAGTTCCATGATGTTTCCCTTGCTATGTTTTCTGATGATGGACTCAGTCTTCTAGCCACACTGATTGGCACGCCCAAAAGGTTGGATGCTTTTACAAGCCAAATGTGCAAGGAATCGTGGGGTCGTAGTAGTTTTGCTAGATGCATGATAGAAGTGAAGTCGGATGAGGTGCTTCGGGATAGCCTCACTGTTGAGATACCATTACTTGATGGTTCGGGTTCGACTATTGAGAAGATTCGGGTTGAGTACGAATGGAAACCACCTCGGTGTGATAACTGTAAGATCTTTGGCCATACTCTCAGTGATTGTCCTAAAGTCTTTGCACCTCCGGTTCAATCTACTAAGTCTGTTAATGACGGTTTCATGACTGTCAATAATAGAAAGAAAGGTAAGCAAGGTGGTTCTACAACTCAGGGTAATCGAGGGTTTACTAAACCAGTTGTGGGTAAGCAGTTTCAGTATCAAAATGTAGCTAACTTGTCATTTATGAGCGTGGCAACGTTGTAAGTCTCGTAAATCTCATGAAGGGTGGTTCAATGGATGTTGGCTAAATCATGTCGAACTTTTGGTATTTTGTGAGTAGGGTTGGCGGGCAAAGTGGGCATCACCGAAATGAGTGTTTGAGATTGTGTGTCAAATATAGTTTCGATCTTGGTGATAGATGAAGTGGAAGTGGTGAAAAACCGAGCCATGGTTTTGTCGGGTTTAATGGTATTGCTAATGATAGCGGATAGCCGTGCATTTTCGGTTGCAAGTTCTTTGTTGATGAGGATGTGTTTGGAGTGTCATGCTGCTAGTTTTTCATTGTTTATGGTTGTGGTAGCTATAAGTTTCACGAGGTTCTCGGCCATGAACTCTTATGGTAGATCACGTGTCGGAGGAAGTGCGTAGGAATGAAAGCACCATTGATAAAGATCGATTTGAGATGCTTACTCACCTTAGACGATAACTAAACCTTAACAACTAAATTAATAAAACCTAAAGTAACTAGGGAAAGGTGAGCTAGTGGACAACATGCATGCACAAACTAAAAGAGAACACTTCCATGTACGCATGTAGAGGGCACAGGAGGTGATGGTATCAGTGACTATAGTAACACATTAAAGTAGAGTGAAAATTCATCCGTGAATCAGTGAGATCCGGATATTCTAAGGCTTTATGATACCCCTTTAAATTGCTAATTTGCTATGTAACAAAGTTGTTAGCTTTGAATGGGTACAAGTTTATGTTTCTTGGGTGTCCCGGTTGGCTCAAACATATTAAAATATAGACATGACCTGGTTAGAGATGTTCTATGGGATGTGTTACGAAGGGCAGGGATTTCAGCCAAGAAAGAGGCTCCCGTGAATTTCTTGACGGACCCACTTGACGGGCGGTCCACCTTGAGGCCAACGGACGTTCTTGTGTTCGGATGGGCGCAAGGCAAGCATGCGTGCATTGACCTTACTGCGGTATCCCCATTGGTTAGACTCCGGGATTCTGTCTTTGTGGCAGGGCATGCAGTTTTGAAAGCCGAGAGCAAAAAAGTGGATAAACATGAAGCGGCTTGTCTAGAGAACCAGCATGTGTTTGTGCCCTTCGCTTTTGATACCTTTGGGGCGATAGCCCCCCAAGCAATCAAGCTCCTCGATCGCGTGAAGAAAGTTGTGCAAAGTAACTCTCCGTCTGCTAAGGGCCAATGTTTTATTTTCAATAGAGTAGGCTTTGCAATACAAAAAGGGGTAGCGGCGCAGCTTGTNCTCTTCCTTATGGAATGCTCCTCACTCGCCTATTTAGAGCCATCTCACCCATTCCTCCAAACAATATGGGTATTAGTCTTAACTACGACTTTGTTCCACATATAATGGTTCCTCTTAGTGCAAAAAGGGTCTTCAAGAAAAAAATAAAAAATAAAATATTGAAATGTAAAGGCAGTGAACTTTCAAGCAATACAACTAACTTTGAACAGAAAATTTATTAAAATAAACTAGCAAAGATAGTTAATTAAAGGGATAATACTGTTGAAAAACATCGTACTTGTCCAAAAATACTCTTCTGGGTATTGAAAATTTTTCTTTCCTTATATGGGTACTGAACTTTCAAGTTTCGACTTTTTGAGGTACTTTTTGACATTTTTGCCCTTTAAATTATTAAAAATTCAAGGGTAAAAATGTCACAAAAGTACCTTAAAAAGTCCGAAATTGAAAGTTTAGCGCCTCAAAAAGTTTAAAAATAAAAGTTCAATACTCGTATGAGCAAAAAAATTTGTTCGATACTCATAAGAGTATTTTGGGAGAAGTATGATGATTTATAATGTTATCATCCCTTAATTAAAACTTTAAAAGGGCTAAATCTCTAAAAAAAATGTTATAGTTGTCAAAAATGACAGTTCTACGTAGCGAACTAAAAGAAATAGTATTGTGAACACTAATGTTGACACTTTTATATTTCTTTAAGTAGTATGATCATTTAACCTTTCCAAATTACATAAATGGTCCTTGTGGGTTTGCGAAAATTGCATCCACCGTCCCTAGGCTAAATTACATAAATGGTCCATGTCTTTTGGAGAAATTGCGTCCAACTTCCTTTTTTTGAAAACTTTTTTCCAAAATTTTTTTCGAAATTCTTTTTTGTCAATTTTTTTCTGAAATAATTTTTTTTTAAATTTTAATTTATTCTGGACACCCTTAACTGTAACAAGGTGAAATATGAAAAAATATGACTCACCTCTTAGTGAAAAAAAAGTTTTTGAATTTTTTTGTAATATATTCTAATAAAAAAAACTTTTGATAAAAAAAATTAACTTTTGCCAAAAAAAATTTAAAAGTGAATAAAAAGCAGGTGACAACATATAAAAACGAAGTAAAACGTCTAAAAGTATATTAAAACATAGAAAAAAACGAATATACAAAACGTAACGGATCAAAAAAAATATTAGGGACGGCGGATGCAATTATCGCTAAACCACCGGGACCATTTATGTAAATTACCTTAGGGACGCTGGATGCAATTTTAAAAAATTCAAGGGTAAAATGGTCATCACAGAATTTTTTCTATCTTTAAAAAAAATGGTATTTGGCGGAACCATCTCAAGTCCGTGTACCTTTTTGGTACCGAGCCCCCCACCCAACAAGGAAGGCATATCACAGAATTTTTTCTATCTTTATTACTCACATGAAGACAACATTAGTGTTCAAAAGACTATTTTTCCCATTTCGCTACTTCAAAGTTTATTTTTTGACAACTATAATGCTTTTTTTATCGAATTAGCTCTAATTAAAATAAGAAATTGTTAAAAAATGAGGAATTACACACGATGCAATAAGCACAAAGAGAACTATTCTTTCTCCTATTAAGCAACACAACTAACAAATTCATTCTTAACATTATGTTAGAGCTTCAACTTAGCACCCCATGCAAAATATTTAACAAATATCAAGTTGAGAATTCGATGATTTTAACAGTATCAGTAATAATTTTTTTTTGGCAAAAGGTTGTTACACCGTAAATTTGTCACTCAAAAAAATAGTTAAGTATATAGGATGTGAGTGAATCTCACATCTCAACCCATTATCAAGGTGACATACAAACAGTTAAAGCTTTGCTATTTTCTGAAGATGGTTGCATGTCTCAACATAACTTGTCTAGGAGTTTATCCACTGTGCACCTGATACTTTAAGGAGTTACGTTGTAGTGCTCGGTATAGGTCTTAATTCATAAGTACTTAAGAGTTAAGACCTATACTGAGTACTTCAACGTAACTCCTTAAAGTATCAGGTACATAGTGGATAAACGCCCAGACAAGTAAGTTATCTTGAGACATGAAACCAACCAACCAACGTCTCTAAGATAAATATGTACACCCGTGAAATGTCACTCCAATTCCAAATAAGCCATATCATACAAAAACTTCGTAGTCACAAAATTGTGATACTAGCCTTTGTCATTTGATTGTGATTCTTGATCAGGATCTTTTAAACTATACATGGTTTGTTTGAAATGGGATAAATTGGTGTTTAGATGATGAGACGATGCAACAAATCATGTTTGATGAAACGCTGAAACGAATCATGTGTAGATAAGTGTAGACCAATAATATCCAATGTGTTTTTGGTGTTTTTGGCATATGCCCTAATTCTTTAGATACCCACTGTTCTGCAGATCGAAGGTTTTGTATGTTAGATATTCAGTGAAATATTAAGAAACTCGAAAGAATTTCACTGCTTGAAGCTCGGTAAATACCCTAGAAATTCTGAAGATTTTGGTGAAACTCTAAGAATCTTGAAATTTCACAAAGTTGGAGAGAAACTTTGATAGTTGGGGACAAATTCAGAAAGTCAAAAAGTCCAAAGTCGGAAACTCTAATATATAGTAGGAAAGTCCAGAAGTCCGAAAGTCAAAAAGTCCGATAGTCGGAAAGTCCAATAGTAGGAATGTCCAATAGTCGAAAAGTCTGAGAGTAGGAAAGTCTAATAGTAGGAAAAATCCATCCCAAACTAGGAGAAATACATACAGACTAGGAAAAACGCATACCAAACTCGGAATCTTTAACAAAAAATCCAGAAACTCGAAAAAACTCATAAAAACGGGAGTTTTTCGGGGAAAAACACCAAAAATCCGATTTTTCAAAAAAAAACTACGATTCACCCGCGACTGGCTCTATTGCCACCTGTTACATCGAGAAACACCTTTGGGAGGTCGAGGTTGATCAAAATAATACATAGTTTTATAGAGAGAAAGTAGAGAGAGAAAGGTGAAAGAAAAAGTGATTTAGTAGAATAAATAAATGAAATCTTAGACTATTTTCCCACACCTCACATGGAGAGTCATGAGGGGTATTTATAGGCCTTTTATAACATTGGTTTTCCCCGTGTACAATATTAGTCCCTACAGGTGCAAAAAAATTACGTATCTAGTCCAAATCACGTGTAAGACATTATCTTCATAAAATAGCAAAGCTAACATTTACCCAATAGAAATCTCCATTATGACCAAGAATACAAACGGGTAGGGTGGCCTTGCTCTTTGCTTGATAGTTGGCGGGGAATTAAATAATATAATAATTTTTTATTCTTGTTTGGTGACGCATTATTAGATTAGAACACTATGATCGATGACTTCAAAGAATCCAAAATCTTTGCGAGCTTTAACAAGGAGGTGTTTTGAGTCGGGTTTTAAGAGGTAGCTTATGGGAACTTTGGGGAATGTTTGTGGTTTTATGGTTATTCTTTATGGGTTTATGGTTATCTGTTGATATATGTGTGGTTTTGACTTGATTAATTGTGGGTTTATGGTTTTTTGTTGTTTTGTTTGAATTGCATATCAAATAATCCAATGTTTTTATAATGGTTTTTCTTAGTTTTTACTTATTTAGGGATGATTTTCTTGTAATCTTTATGAAAAAAAAGTTAAAGTTTTGTTCTAACATGTTGAGTTTGTTATTTATTTTTATTCTATTGATTTGGGCAGAAGAAGGTACGGATTTGTTGTGCAATTTTTGGATTGGTTTTATTTATTTATTATTCTTTGTGTTCTTGGTTAGAGACTTAGAGTGATGGGTTGAAGATCTAAGACTCTCTCAAGTGGTGGGTGAGTCACTCACCATTAGTGTCAAGTCACGCGTGACCACCAAAACGGAAGTCTAAGGTCACGGCCAAATTGCATTTGAATGGTGAGCCGGTCACCATAGCGAGTGAAAAGAATATGGGCCCCAATTCCAAAAGAAAATGTTTCTATTTGTTTTGTAAGTGTGTGTGAGATATTTAGTGAGGTATATTTGTATAAAGTGGGTGTTTTAATGAAAGGTGAGGAGAAGGTGACAAAAACGGGTGAAAGGTGAGAGGGAATGAGGGAAAGTGAGAGGAGAAAGAAAGCTGATATGACGGTGATGTCAATTGTAAGAGAGTGTCGGAGTGGTGACCACTCCCTTTAGCCTAAGGGTGAAGATTGAAGATAAGTATAAAGACTAAAATGCACTCACATGAGGTAGTTAAGTTTATTAAATCGTGTCATGTCATCTAATCATCTTAATGATACATATAATAGGAAAATTTAAGGACTTTAATTTTTGAATTTAATGGGAAATTAAAAGGGCTTTTTAATTTTAATATAGGAAAATTAAAAGTTGAATGATTTTGGTAGTAAAAGATGACAAGTTAGATGCCTTTTAAAAATACTAGTCCTACTTTAAAACATGAACAAGGCTATATAATAAAGATTTTACTGTTACTATGCATGTAACAAATAAATTACATGTTACACCCTTGATTATGAATTAAAATCCACCTAGGATAATATACTTGAATGTATGAACAAGCCTATATCTAACTTTTCATGTGTAGTAGGAAATTAAAAATGAGGTTGACATATTCGCTTGAAAAATTATAAATTAAATTGTACCGTGGCAGCCAGGAGACAGATATGGATTTCCTTCATAGCCTTCTTTACAAAGACAACGGTACCCACCACTTTCACCGGTAGAGCTAACACAGTTGCTATTCAATTGGCAAGCAAAACCATCGGTTGCTTCAGCTTCAGAGCAACTCAGATTTCCAATAGCCCATTCGAGCACTAGTGGCACTGTATCTTCTATCCTCTTTCTGAAGGAAGTATCGTTTAAATCAGTTGCGCCATTGAACTTGAAGGCATTCTCATCACCAACAAAGGCGTATGTACAAGGATTGAACGACCTCCTATATATATCACTTGCAGCATCGCTTGAATTGTTGCTTATATTCTGCAATTTACGGACCTGGGTTGTAT
>LBNU01023349.1:0-24051 GCA_014162995.1 Artemisia annua
GAGTAAATTACATAAATGGTCACTATGGTTTGTCCATTTTTTTACATTTAGTCATTGAACTTTTTTTTGACATACATGGTCACTGAAGTTTCAAATCGTTACAGATTTAGTCCATTTCGTTACATAAATGGTCACTGAAGTTTCAAACCACGGTGACATTTGTGTAACGAAATTGAAACCTTAATGACCGGATTTGTAACTATTTGAAACCTTAATAACTGACTTTGTCAAAAAAAAATTTCAGTGACTAAATGTGAAAAAATGGACAAACCACAGTGACCACTTATGTAATTTACTCTTTTGGTAATTAGATTTAGCCGAAAATTATATCTTACGCCGAAAAGAATGGTGACTGACTCAATTAATAGATGAACACGATGAAGGCGTGTGAAATAACTAGATTACCTTTTTGACTGGTCAAAAAAGTTACAAACCAGTTTGGGATGTAGAGTGACAATATTTCACGTCTGTTAAGCATATTATGTTAAAATTATGAGTACATAAAGTATTTATAGAGTTTACCCCCAAAATATTTTACATGCATTTATTTGTCATTTGAAAAACACTAAGGGTGCGTTTGGTATACGTTAATGGGAATCAAACTATGATTTTCATAGTGATTTCAATTGTTTTGTGACACATCAAACAATCAAACAATGATAGGATACCCATAGACCTATACCAATGGGGTGAGGTGACTTTTTATACTTATTCCAGTGGACCCCACTTCCTTTATCTCCATCACATTTATTTTTCTTTACATAAGCATTTAAATTAACATTATTAAATGTGATACCCAAATCCAAATTTTTATACCAAACAACAATAATGAAATTGATATTCTCAATCCCATACACCCCTCTAATCAAAGTCATACCTTTAATGATTCCGGATAGCGTACCAAACGCACCCTTAAGAGCAAACTTGCCATTAAAAGGCAAATTTTGCCTTTCATCTTTATAAACATTTTTATTTTCACTTAAATAATATGCTAATTAATTTTGTTTAATTTTGTTTTGCATACTCGCTATAGATTATGAAGAATGACATGTTTTTGGTACTTGATATTAATATTTTTACATGCAAATATCTCAACTAAAAAAATGAATATACTGTCAATTGTATAACACATCAATTTATACAAAATAAATTGTAAGAAATGAAATCTGAAGGATATTTTTAAAAAGAAATCAAGAATATTCTTTTTGTGACACATGATATAAGAAATTTTGTCCAAATTAAAACCTTGAAATAAAAATACAAATTACAATACATTAAATTAATTAAAAACATAAATGTAAGAAATTAAAAATACAATAGTAGATAAGGGTAATGCTTCGAGCTTTTACATTGCCATGTAACTGTTAATGAATTCTTCCTTCTTAGCAATGCTTCAAAGCAATTCGTGTCTAGCCGCCACCAAGTTGTTTGCGTTTGTCATATCGGCTCCAATCGTCTTTTCGAGAGTGTGCAAACTAAGGGGATGATCTGGCAGCGAACTCACCCTCATCATTTCAGGACTACGGCTACGCATTTGATCAAGATAGCGAGTCAACATGTTCAACAATTGATTCGGCAGTGCGACCTCAGCAGCAAGTTCATCCCGTAGTCGCGTAAGGATAGTTAGGGGGTGTTTCTTTTTTTGTTAGCTAAGAGATGTGTGGGGGTCATGTGAGACATATGGCTCTTAGTGTGTCTTAATGGGGAGAGGAAGAAATTTTATGGCTTGTAGATATAGACTTATTAGTGGGAATAAGTGGGCTCCACATTAAAAAGAAATATTATTAAATACTTGTGTGGACCCTTGTGGACCCAAACCCTTAGCTAAGGGAAAAAAGAAACACCCCCTTAGTCTCACATCATTTGGTTTAGTGGCCATAGTTTGTGAATACTTGGGAGAGTTTAAAAAGAAGTTGTGTGTGTGAGAGTAATAGATTTTTATAAAACGTTGTCGAATTTATAAACCAAAAACTAGTAATCCGGAGTTGTCAAGATATATAATTCATGTATATATTGACATACTAGTAGTATTAGTGTCTAGTTAAGGAAGCGTTTGGTTTAACAAGAGAAATGATATTTTTGAGTCAAAATGCAAAACATCTTTTTCGAAAACAAATCACATGCATAAGAAACTCGCAAGAAATGACTAGTTTTACAATGCAATGCAAATCTAGTAAATTTCATAATATATTAAGATGTTTAAAGGGGCGTTTGGATTAGTCCATAACGACTTCCTAAACATTGTAAAATATATCTAGAACGAGTTAAAAATAAAAATAAGGAACATAGTAAACTACTTCTTAGGATTATCGTCTTAGATTCGAAGTATGTTTATGTTCCAACATACGTCTTAACAATACATACATGTTTATTTTTTTTCTTTATATTTATTTTGGTCTTTTGTATTGTTGTTGTGTTTCGGTGAAAATGCCAAAAGCGACTACCGAAGACCTTTCCCAAACTAAAAACTACATTCCTAAAGTCTCCCAACTCCCTACTACATCTTCTTCTATTGGACGTCTTTATCGTCAAATTGAGGATAGAAACGTTCATGAGGGACGTGTAGTAGATCTAGCTTATGCTCAATCCGACTTCATAAATCGCTTGTTCTCAAGCATAAACTTCACTTTCCTTTTCGAAATCAACGAACCCATCATCCCTAGTTTCATAGTTGATTTCTATAGCCAAGTCACGGTTCAAACCGATGATTTTGGTTACATCACCATCTCCTTCATGATTCAACATCAATTTATCACCATGACTCTCGAACAATTCGACCAAATCCTTCAAATTCCTTTTCGAGGTCAAGCCGTTTTCACAAACGAGTGGGACCTTGAATCTCTTCATCGCTCTCGTCCTACATTCGGTCCATATCTTTCCGACATCCCTCATCCCGACGAAATTCGTCAAGTCCTCGGTGTGGAGCGTGACACTACCACCCGAAAAATTAAGTCGAAAAATGTCCAAATCTCTTCAACTCAAATTCTCCTCAAGGAACTAGGCCCCAACATGAAGCGTTGGGAAGAGCTCATTCGAGAGAATGCGTTTGGTACCGGGGAACATCGGGACCATCTCCCGGCGTGCCTTGCTCACATGTTGTATTGTATTGCTATTGAAAAGCAATACAATTTGGCTTATTTCTTTATCAAACGGATTGAGTGTGCTAGGAAAACTCCCGAAGCCAACCTTCCATATGGAATGTTTCTAACTCGCCTCTATCGTCATGTTATCGAGTGCTTTCCCGATCTTGACGATAGCATCTTCGAGTCTATCTATCCTACTCTTCGTCCTCTCGCTCTGAAACAAACTAGGCGAACTCGAAGTGACAAGGGTAAATCACGTCGTCATAGTTTTCATGGTTCATCTTCTCGACAAGATGATGACGATGATGAATGTGTATATTGTGTACATTAATTGTATAGTTGTGTTGTGCTTGTAATAAGTAGTGTAGGAAGAAGTAGTTGTGTTGTGAAGAGAAGAAGGTGTGTTGTGAAGAAGAAGTTGTGTTGTGAAGAAGAAGTTGTGTTATGAAGAAGAAGATAAGTCGTGTTGTGTTGTGAGATTGGTTCTAGCTACCATTAGGACCCGACATTTAGCTTTGTGTCGTTAAGCCGGTGTAAGCGACGTTGTGTAAGGTTTTCTCCGCCATAAGGGAGTTTGTTGACATAGTGAAGAAAACTCTCGAGTAGGTGACTCGGGGAGTGGAGTAGGAACAAGGAAGGTGTCCATGTAGCCGAACCACTATAAATCCTTGTGTTGTGGTTTGATCTTTCTAACTCTTCTCATTCATTACTTATTTACTTACATTATATTAGCTTAGTTAGTTAGCAATATATAGTTGTTCATATAGTGCAAGTCTTGAATTCACATAAACTAGAATCGAAGTTTTTAAAACAAACTTGTTTTCATAAATTTTAAAACGGACGTAAAACTATTCAACCCCCCTTTCTAGTTTTCCACATAGTCCACTGAAGTCTAAGTCTCATCTTACGGCTACATTAAGTGTTTTAAAGTATTTGAAAGGATCTCTTNCGTCATCACGCCGCCTTGTTCCAGATCTGACGGCCTTTCTTGACGCCGTCACCAAAATAGGCTAAAAACTCTCTGGCCCGTCATGACTAACTTCCAATTCTTCACTTCATTTGTTCCTGACGTCGTCACGTTGAAGCTTGTGACGCCGTCACCTTCTGTGCACTTTAGGGTCTTTTGAGATTTTGTTGTTTTCCGCACTTTTTCACTCCGAAAACGCCCGAAAATGCTTCTTTTGTGATTTTCTCCTCAAAAGTACCTAAAATGAGAAAAGAAACGACTTTGGGTGAAATCCGATCAAATAATATACGAATTAGGACTCAAACTGACCCCTGAAATCTAAGTAAACACTACTTTCCCCATCAAATACCCTATACTAAATGTGTTTTACCTACTAATAGAAATCCTATTGGTTGTAAATGGATTTGAAAAATTAAATATAAAGCTGCTGGTGAAATTGAAAGATATAAAGTTAGACTAGTTGCTAAAGGGTTTAATCAAAGAGAAAGTTTGACTATGATGAAACTTTCAGTCCAGTTTGTGGAAAACTAGAAGGGGGGGGGTTGAATAGTTTTATGTCCGTTTTAAAATTTATGAAAACAATTTTGTTTTAAAAACTTCGATTCTAGTTTATGTGATTTTAATACTTGCACTATATGAACGATTATATATTAACTAACTAACTAAGCTAATATAGTAAAAGTAAATAAGTAATGAATGAAAAGAGTTAGAAAGATCAAACCACAACACAAGGATTTATAATGGTTCGGCTACAAGGTCACCTTCCTTGTTCCTACTCCACTTCCCGAGTCACCTACTCGAGAGTTTTCTTCACTATGTCAACAAACTCCCTTGTGGCGGAGAAACCTTACACAACTTTCGCTTACACCGGCTTAACGACACAAAGCTAGATGTCGGGTTCTAATCCTAGCTAGAACCAATCTCACGACTTCTTCACAACTTCTACACACCTTAGACACACCACACCTTTGTCACTACTTCACACCACTTCACTACTTCACTACTTCTTCTCCCTACACAACTTCTACTTCTCCTAAACTACTTATTACAAGCACAACACAACTTTACAAATAATATACACAATATACACAACTACTCTACAATACTTCTTGAACTAAGTTGTTGAAGGAGTATTCTTCTTTTGCACTTTGGATGAGTGTGGATGAGAAGGGATTGAATCACTTGAAACAAGGATTAATAATCTAGTGATCAAAGGGTTTTAGAAGATGTTTAGAGAGATTTAGATCTGAAAATTTTCGTGCAAAAGGTAAGAAAAATACCAGGTTTGAGGTGGTATTTATAGGAGAAAATTTCTGACAGATTCTGACAGAGGAGCGTGGCCGGCCCCCTTAATTCATGGCCGGCCCCCTTAAAATTAAGGGGGCTGCCCAGCTGTAACGGCCAGAAATTCTGTCGTTTAGTGGGGAAAGTTTATTTGGTAAAAAACTAACTGATTTTGGTTAAAAATTTGAATTCATATATTTAGTATGATTTAAACATTTTCTTTTATTACCAAAAGTGTTTTTCAAAAATATATAATATGTTTATATTATTAAATAAACTTTGTAGTAATTAATTAAATACCCCTTTGATCATGAGATGTATTAAGCACTTGTTTATTCATACCTTAAGTGATTAAGTTGGATAAAATGATATAAACTAGCTTAATACTTGTTTACGTAGTAATCTTACATTTAATGATTTTACATTTTGTGATCGTCAAAACGTAGAGATATCGAAAAATATAAATAACGTTTTTATGCATTATTTATGTCAACACAGTTGTTAAAACGGTTATAGTTAGATGTTTGATCAGTTGTTAAAATGTTTACTGTTAGATGTTTGATTTGTATTGCTGTTAACATGAATTGGCTCTATATTAGTTGGATGTTAATAATGCTTTCTTGTACGGTGATTTAGTTGAGGAGGTTTATATGGTTTTGTCTCAAGGTTTTAATAATGTTGATAAGTCTAAAGTATGTAAGTTGAATTAGTCTCTCGATAGACTTAAGCAAGCCTCAAGACAGTGGAATGCCAAACTTACCAATGCCTTGATTGAGCATGGCTTTGTCTAAAGTAAATTTGACAAATCTTTGTATATTGAAAAGAGAGGCTCTGTGTTTGTTGCTTTACTTGTATATTTGGATGATATTGTTATCAATGGTAATGATGAGTCTGAGATATGTGAGTTTAAAGATTTTTGAGTTCTAAGTTCATGATAAAAGATTTGTGAGAGTTAAAATATTTCCTTGGTATTGAAGTTTTAAAAAATGAAAAGGGAATTTGTATGTCTCAAAGAAAGTATTGTTTGGAACTATTACATGAATATGGGTTATTAGCTGCTAAGCCAGTTGATACACCCTTATTAGAAAATGCAGTTTTAAATTTTGTTGAAATAGTCAGGGATAAATTTTGAAAAATATTACCAGTTACGAGAAACTGGTGGGTAAATTGATATATTTGACAAATACCAGACTAGATATTAGTTATGCAGTGTATTGTTTAAGTCAAAACATGCATAGTCCATTGAAGTCTAAGTCTCATCTTACGGCTACATTAAGAGTTTTAAAGTATTTGAAAGGATCTATTGGTTCTGGACTGCAGTTTAACAGAGAGTCTGATCTTAAACTTATAGCATATGCAGATGTGGATTGGACTAAGTTTCCTAAAATAAGGAAGTCTGTAACGGGTTTTTATATGTTTTTGGGTAACTCTCTCATATATTGGAAAAGAAAAAACAGGCTACTTTGTCTAAGAGTTCAGATGAGGCTAAGTATAGAAGTCTTGCTTCTACTACGTGTGAAGTGATTTGGCTGGGAAATTTGTTACATAGTTTGGGCTTAAAAGGTTTATATCATGTGGATGTTTTTTGTGATAATAGTGCTGCAATACAAATTGCAGCTAATCCATTTTTTCATTAAAAAACTAAAATCTTGAGTTGGATGTAGTGATGTACATTTGGTAAGAGAGAAAGTTACGGTAGGTGTTATAAAAACTTTTAAGATTCATACAGATGTGCAGGTTGCTGAAATTTTCACAAAATGTCTTGGATATGTTCAACACAATTTGTTTTGCAGGAATCTTGGTTTGTTTGACATGTTTGCAGGAAGTTTGGATGTTATAAAGACTGGAAATGCAGATGCTGTTAACAAGGATCAAGCAGATTGTTGACTTGAGCTTGGGGGGGGGGGAATGTTGAGAAATAAAGTCAACCTTCAAGTCAACTTAACTAGGAGGACTAAAGTTGTCTAGTATCAAAGTTGTTTATGCTTGGATCAAGTTTGAAGGCTCTGTGTCAAGTGTGCTATTGATGGAGGGCTAAAGTGAAAGTGTTGGGTATATATTGTCTCAACCGGATCTAGGGTTTGATAGTTTTTCATTTTCACTTTTTGTATATCTCTAAGCTTTTACACAGTTCTTATGTTATCTAGTTTTGTAGTGATATCATCTCTGATATCTGAGTCTGTATTGTTAGAAGGATCAATCTATTTATTTTATCCTTTGTTATTGAGTGTTGAGTGTATTTGTAGTGAGGTGATTGGTATCCTTCTGAAGGGGTTCAATCTTTGTCTTTGTATTGTTGAACTAAAATTCTTATTAATAAGATCACGAAGGAGAGGTTTGTTGGGTGACAATATCGGTGTTCTTTACCATTTTCACAAACATAATAAAGAGTTTATTTACCAAAAGTAGCCCCCAAATATCTAAATAACATATGACAAAGTAAAACTTAAATCGAGCATAATAGTAACAACTAAGTAAGAAAAACCAAATTCCATTTGTAGTGCTGCTTTTACTAAGAAGATCCACTGCATGAACATACACAATAATTAACCAACTAACATCATACTTGATCAACTAATAATCAAAAACTTTCATTTTGGTAATTAGATTTAGCCGAAAATTATATCTTACGCCGGAAAGAATGGTGACTGACTCGAATTAATAGATGAACACGATGAAGGCGTGCGAAATAACTAGATTACCTTTTTGACTGGTCAAAAAAGTTACAAACCAGTTTGGGATGTAGAGTGACAATATTTCACGTCTGTTAAGCATATTAAGTTATAATTATGAGTACATAAAGTATTTATAGAGTTTACCCCAAAATATTTTACATGCATTTATTTGTCATTTGAAAAACACTAGCAAACTTGCCATTAAAAGGCAAATTTTGCCTTTCATCTATATAAACATTTTTATTTTCACTTAAATAATATTCTAATTAATTTTGTTTAATTTTGTTTTGCATACTCGCTATAGATTATGAAGAATGACATGTTTTTGGTACTTGATAATTTGATATTAATATTTTTACATGCAAATATCTCAACTAAAAAAATGAATATACTGTCAATTGTATAACACATCAATTTATACAAAATAAATTGTAAGAAATGAAATGTGAAGGATATTTTTAAAAATAAATCAAGAATATTCTTTTTGTGACACATGATATAAGAAATTTTGTCCAAATTAAAACCTTGAAATAAAAATACAAATTACAATACATTAAATTAATTAAAAACATAAACGTAAGAAACTAATGCTTCGATCTTTTACATTGCCATGTAACTGTTAATGAATTCTTCCTTCTTAGCAATGCTTCAAAGCAATTCGTGTCTAGCCGCCACCAAGTTGTTTGCGTTTGTCATATCGGCTCCAATCGTCTTTTCGAGAGTGTGCAAACTAAGGGGATGATCAGGCAGCGAACTCACCCTCATCATTTCAGGACTACGGCTACACATTTGATCAAGATAGCGAGTAAACATGTTCAACAATTGATTCGGCAGTGCGACCTCAGCAGCAAGTTCTTCCCGTAGTCGCGTAAGGATAGTTAGTCTCACATCATTTGGTTTAGTGGCCATAGTTTGTGAATACTTGGGAGAGTTTAAAAAGAAGTTGTGTGTGTGAGAGTGATACTGTATGTGTTGATAAATTGAAAGTAATGTGTATTGAAAATGAAAATGTAGAGGATAGATACAATGTAAAAAAGCTGGGTTTTTTTAATGAAAAAAATTGTTGTCGGTCGTCTTATTGTGCTTAAAAGATCGCCTGTAAATCGCATGATAGAGAAAGCTGAGATAGCAGAAATATTGAAGGTCGCTGAAGGTCACTAGTGTGCCCGGCCTTAGTGGCAAAAATTTACTCGTTTCTTTTTTGACAAGTTTGCTTTTCTAACCTTATTTAAAAAATGAAAACACAAGTCTTGGATTAACCGTTGAAAAACAAAAAAAGATGATCATCTCTACTTTTTCAAAATACATTTAAACCGGTAAAAAATATCCAAACACCCGCTATATAAATCACCACAATACAAATTTTCCTTCCAAACCCCCAAAACCCCAAATCACCAAACCTTCACTTCCAAATTTCCAATGAGTTTTCTAGTAGGAAGATTAGCCGCTGGCAAAGAAGGCGCATACTTTCTACAAGAATCAAAACACGCAGTCGGTCGTATGGCCGACAAAATCAATAAACAGACATCCGCCGCCAATAACCCTCCTGTGGCGGCGCCCACAATTGAATATAAGAACCAGTCGGATGTGTTGCCGGAGATATTGAAGCATAATTTACCTGCGAATATATTCAGGCCAGCTTCAGATTCCACTTTGTCAACCGGGTCGAAATGGGTTGTTCAAAATGATGGAAGTGAGGGTGTTAGTTGGGTGTCTCGTGATGCTATTAATCCTCTTAGGGGTTATGTTTCATTGCCTCAAGTTACTTTTGGACCTAAAAGGTATGTCATTGTTTATTGGATTTGTGTGTTTAAGAGGTAGTAATTATAATCATGGGCGGAGCCAGAAAATAATCTCCGAAGGCCTTAATTTTTTGGGCAAATTACAAAAATGCCCCTAAAGTTAAAAAAATTTACACAATTTTTTTGGTACGGGGCCACATGGCCCCTCCCTACCTTCGCCCGTGATTATAATGATAAGTATTTGGTTGTGGTATCAAGAGGTGTTTGTTTTAAGGGTACGATAACGAAGTTGTATATGCATAAGAAAAATGATTTTGGTGCCTAAAATTAGACCTAAATATGTGATTGGTGAATTTGAAAAATTGATTGGTGGGAAAGGATGAAAGAGAAAGTGTATCACACTTGTCAAAAGATGAATAGTGTAGGTCTATTGTTAGGTCTCATTGTTAGACTTATATAGTCCTAGTTTTTGTGTTTATAAAATGTGATTTGGTGTATTAAATGAAAGGGTAAAATCGACCTTATGTTAATCTAAAACTGCATTATTTGCACATATGATATATTGTAAAAACTACATTTTAGCGTCTAGAATTGAAAACTCGTTCGGCAATGAGCGTTTATCAATTTAATACACCAAATCAGATTTTATGATATGACAAGTGTTTTACGGTAAAACACGAAAACTAGGACTACTTATATTATTACTCTTACTTATTGAAACTGGGGAGTTAATTTTGTCACAAACAACATAGTAATATAAGCACTTAAAAATGGATGGATGGAGTATATAATTAACTTTAGGGTTTGTCTAAATGTTTAAAAATGGATGGAGGGAGTATGTAATTAACTTACCGTAATTATAAAAACAACATTAAATAAACCCATAATTGCCATATATATACACCATTAATGATTATTATCATGGAAGGTATTGTTAAATATAGAAGGTTTGGTGTTTATAAATGGTTGATTATATTTATTAAAGTAAGCTTAGCAATAGCTCTCAGCGAAATATTACTACAAAGATTGAAGTAGCTAGTAGTTAAAGGGGTGTTTGGATTGATTTGTGTAAACAGAACAGATTATGTTTTTTACAAAAAAAAATAATTCTGAGTATTAGCTTAAAGTTGTATCAAAACGCAATGCACAAGATAGTCATCGGATTTGCTTATGATGTATCAAAACATAATATGCTGACAGGTTGTTTACCATTTTTTTTGGAAAATGCAAGGTAAACATACTTAAATAAGTTGTTCATGATACAAGTTTATTTATATTTATCTTATTAGCCTACTGTGTCATGAGCTCATGATACAAGTTTGGAGTGTTAGGACATCAACAAACGATTTATGCTTTATCAGCTTATTTAAGTTGTTACACATAAGCGCTTTTTACCTCTATAATCAAAATTTTCCAAACACTTTGGGAAACGGCTTATGAGCTTATTGTTTTTGATACAACATATGAAAAGCAAACTGTTGACCTAAGTTTTGTTTGATGCAACTATGAGCTACTACTACCTACTAAATAAATAAATAAATTAAAAAAAAAAAAAAAAAAAAAAAAAAAAAAAAAAAAAAAAAAAAAAAAAAAAAAAAAAAAAAAAAAAAAAAAAAAAAAAAAAAAAAAAAATTATACTAATAAGCAATCCCAAACACCCCCCCATAACTTCATGTTTCAGTGTCAAAATAATTATAAGATCTTAGTCAGTTAACTTATGTTTCAGTTATTGACATTGGGTTTGTGGATTTTCATGCTTAAACAAGCCTTTTGTGCTAATTTTCACCCACAGTTTGGCACAAATTTCACGCCAATAAAAATTATGCCAAGATCCATCATGGTACAAGGCTTAATCTTTTGTCTAGGCTTTTGTGACTTTGTGCTACGAGTTTTGGTCTTTTTATTGATTTCTTTGTCTTATTATTAGAAATTGGTAGTTCAAACTGATTTGGTAATTCATCCCATTGTATATGCCTCATTGTTTCCGAAACGACAGTTTTCAATTCATGGATTAATCTTTGAGGTTTTATCTTACTTGCAGGTGGCAGTTGCCTAACACAGATAATTCATATTCTGCTTCAACCGCCAATGAACTGCGTACTGATAAGTACACGCCAATTAGTCCTGAGAAGTTGAAGGCTGCAGCTGTTGGATTATCACAAAGTAGGTTTTCCTTTGATGCATTTATAACTGTGTCATATTCTTTTCATTGTTCTCTTTCAACTAAACGATACGCATCTCCTCTTGAGATCAAATCGGTTACTTTTCATGTGCATATACAGAGTTGTCAGTTATCGACTATAGAGGCTAACATACTAATTTTCTTTTTTTTAATCCTAGTTGCAAAAGCATTTGCCGCTGCAACTGCTCTTGTCTTTGGTGGAGCGACATTGACTATTGGACTTGCAGTCTCACAACTTGAGCTACATACTGTAAGTTATCTTTACACACTTCTTACATTATTATTGGTGTTCATCATATCCTTCATTTGAGCTGCTAACCAAAAGAAGAATGTCATGATCCCATATGGTGTGTAACATGTGTTACCATGTACTTACATAGCAATCGGTTTCTAGCATCTCTTGTGTAATGTAAAAGCCCGATTTATGAGCTTGTTATTGATATGTAGATCAATTCAATGTGTTTAACAGACTGATGATATCCGAACCAAAGGAAAAGATATCGTTAAGCCAAAATTTGAGTCTATCAAAGAGCAAGTGGCCCCTTTAAGAAATTGGGTATGTTAATTTAAATAGATTATAATCTAAGAATGCTAATTAGCAGCTAATCTGTGCAATCTAATGTAACTTACTAAATCCAGGCAGAAGATGTAGCTAAAAAATGGCATATCGAGAAAGAAGAAAACATAAAAGAGAAGCCTCTAATTAAGGAGCTTTCAAGAATGTTGGGTCCCAGGAGATCATCAACCTAACTGATATAAGTCTCAGTCACCACAGTTCTTCTACATTTTTTTTTCCCTGGGTGTTATACTAATATATGTTTATGATTGTTGTTATAAAAATGTAAAATGAATAAATAATATAGTCAATGTTGTTGTATTAGAGGTTTACATTATATTAGAAAAGCAATAATCAATATGTAAAACTGATATGTATCATGTTACACCTTGAATGCCATAAACCTAATGCTAGTAGTTAAAATTTGATTCAACTGTCTTTTGTGTATTATCGGTTACTTGATGGTGGCCCAAGCGTAGAGGAACAGGCTCTATTGTTTTTGGAGGCCCAAGACCGTGTAAAATCGAATCTTGGAATGAGGACAACGTCGTGGTAACGAATTCGTCGGTTTACGGAACTTTCGGGCCCCAAAATCTATTTTATAAGTTATTTACAATTTTATGTTTTTTCCTAGTTTTGTTGGGCTTTGTTTGTGGGCTAGTGCTCGGCCGCTTGTCTTTTAGGCCCATTTCGTATTTCTAAGGTCTATTTAATAAGTGTATTGTAATCATGGCCGATCAATTCCATGATATATGAAATTTTAATTTTCTCTCATTTCTCAATTTTGAGTAGAAAAACCCCTGATTATCGGTATTCGTTGAATCAACGATAATTGGAAGAATTGTTCTTGGTATTCGTGTGTATCAACAGGTCCAATTTGTGTTATCTCTTTTTAGTCTACATCATTATTTCTTCATGGTTGAATTTGAAGTCTAAACTCACTATATTTCCATGCCTCTAGTTGTCAATTCCCTTTGAACTTTTTCTGAATAGAAAATGTATCAATCATAGGCCTTACAGAAGTTAAATAAACCGTTGGTTTAGTCGTCCCGCGATCAAAAAGCATTTATGGTATCTCATAGTAGTAGTCATGAAAGATAATATTGTAACAAACCATTCTTTATGATCAATCAATTCACATTACATTCTACATTACACCAACAAGCCCTCTTTATGAAGTTATGTTTCCCCACTTTTTTTTNTTTTTTTAATATATATATAAAAAGATTTGTATTAAGAAGTCAATATTGTAAGTGTCGAAGATCATCTTGAAGTCATTTTTTCCTTGATCAGTATAAGGAAACAACCCCTCGGACACGCAGTTTGGGGGACAGACAAAGGTGGTTGCATGGAACACAATTTTCAGACATTTTGATAGCAGGTGAAAACAAGAGAAAAAATGGAGATAACCAAAGTGGGAGATTAAAAGTGAAGAAATATAACAAGTGAACTACCACACAAATGTCCTTAGTACTATCTTGAAGATATGTAAAAGTGAACAAATTAATGGGAATCCGATACTCTACAGGTTTACAGACCCATTTTTAGATATGTTTGAATATGGTCATTGGTCCAAGTTTGACCACTTAAAATCACATGTTATTGAATGAGAGAGTAAATGTGTACAATACCTTGTACAAATATACTAGTGCAATTATGTATTTTAACATTGTTTAAAAACAATGAGATTGAAGAATTTGAATACTTTCTCTTTTCCCTTGTAATACACTCGGTTTTTTATTTTATTTTATTTATTTATTTATTTTTTCCTCCTGCAAGTCATCTCGAGGCTTCAAACGCATCCAAGCATTAACTGGTATCGGACTGAAACATAATCGATTATATTTTAATCTCTTTCTTTTGTTATTCAAACAACCATATTGTGTCTACATTTGATTTTATGTTTCCAAGATGTACCCGGCCTAATATATATTCACCTGTTTCTTTTCAGCCAAATCAGTTCGTATAATCATAGATAAGCCATTTATTCAACCAGATGCACCACGTATGTATGGGGTCGGTCTCTCTAAATGGAGTAGTTTCTCTAAATGGAGCTTTATTAATTAGTAAGATTGAAAAGGCTTCGTTCACTCTACATAATCTATTTTCTATCACCAGTATAGTTTCTCAAATTCTAGAACTTCTAGGAAAGCAGTTCCTGGGGATGCATTGATTGTCACGTTGTTTGATCATTTGGAGACACAAGCGATACACATTGTACGTGCCCTTATCAGTTATCAGAAACGCAAAAAATTAGCTCTGCCATTCACGCTTGTAACCAAACGGGTTATATACATTATGGTGTTTAATTCAATGTGAATGCATAAACACTTGGTTCACTGCACTGAATATTAGAGTGAACAAGACTTTCAAAGAGTGGCTCTTGAAACTTGTTGAAGTTGTCTTATTAACAGAGAAGACGACAAT
Source organism: Artemisia annua (assembly GCA_014162995.1). NCBI lineage: Eukaryota > Viridiplantae > Streptophyta > Magnoliopsida > Asterales > Asteraceae > Artemisia > Artemisia annua. The sequence goes on from LBNU01023349.1 coordinate 14,917, forward strand.
GAATGTTTCTTTCTTCGATCCCTGGTTGATCTTTTCTAAAAAAACTTTATGATTACAAAGATACTAAACCAGTACTCTCGAAAACGTACATGTGAGTTGATACTAAATAACATGAGCATGTTAATTGACATCCTCTATGAACAAAATCTACTTATGGTGTCATTTTTTTCAATAAATACCAATAAATTTTAAATTTTATAGCAGATACTAGTTAAGCATTAAATGTAAAGTAGAACTAATTTTAAAGACCCGTTAAGGCAGGCGCTGGCTAAGAGCAAGCATTATCGATCACATGTCATGCGTGTGAAAATGTTGGATTCACTAATATTTGAGCTCGATGCTACTTGTGAACTTTGTGATCGGATGATTGTCTATATTTTAGGTATTTATGGCAACGAGTCGAGTTTAGGACGGAGATCCTTATTTGCAAACCCGACAAGCAAAACAAGCCCTAAATACACCTCGATATCATGGATCCCAATCGGCGCACATTCCCCCAAGACCAACCCGGTCCCGGTTACCATTACCAATCCCCAAACCAGCAGTCCTATTTTCATTTTATTGTGACACAACCAACTTGGAAGCAAAAACATTATAATCATCAAGATCAGTAGTGAAGTAACTCTTTCGTGATACGAATCACCAACCTCGCTACTACCAAACAACCTGATAACATAATCAAGTCCCAAATATAATCACAGAAGCACAGACCTCCAAGCTTTAAAAGTCTTAAACATAACTAGAGAAATTGTTTTAAACACAACATTAAGCAGTACCTAAATTCCAAATATTCCTAAATGCCTAAACATACAACATGACTAGACATTGAGTTTAAATCTTTCCGATTGCCGTTCATACTACTTCTCATCTTTATTTTTCAGCTGTATCTGCATTTCAAATATTAATATTAATCAGATGCATGCTTGTTCAACGGTAGTGTTTTAAAACCCAGGTTGACCTAGGCAGTTAAACTGGGAACCTGTTGTGTCACCGGATGCCAGTTTTGAAGAAAAAACCCGGTTGCATGAACCTCTGTTTTGCCGGTTAAACCGGAAATCGGTAGCTCAAACGGGTTGATTAGAAATCCGGTTTATAAAACAGTCACCCACTAACTAACCAAGCTCTTAATTTCAGATCCATATGAACTTTTTAAACATGATCCACAAGCCCACAAATTTTTTATAGCAAACCTTGGTGTTTTTGCATCTTATCTTTTTCTTTTCTTGCTCAAATAACCATAGCATTTTATATGTCCGTTTTAAGAACATAACCTAAGTGGTTTAATAAATACATAAGCAACACTTGTTCTTTGCTTTAATAGTTACATGGTAAAAGCCTTCTATGCAAAAATATTCGTTACGTAGGTTTCTAAAACAGTGATGAGCTAATCTTAACTAAAGTATGAACGATTTTGCAAGAAACAAAATATATATACCGTACTATTAATTACCTTGGTGAGTGTGCAAGCTTGAGCAAATTGTAGATCCAAATCTTGAAGCACGCCCATCATACCTCGAATGGGATCAATTTTCCTGCAAGCACACTTAAACAACAAGTCACTGATGAACTCATGTTTCCCCCGAGCATTTCTTTGTATAAGATTCGTTGTCAACAAGTCCATCCTGTAAGTATCAAAAATTGACTTGAAATCTTTTTTTCCTTGATCAGTGTAAGGAAACAACCCCTCGAACACACAGTTTGGGGGACATTTTTTACAAAGGTGGTTACATGGGACACACATTTTGCAAGCAGGTGAAGACCAGAAACAAATGAAGATTATATATAAAGTGAGAGAGAATGAGAGATATGGCAAACTTAATGAATGTTAATGTGGACAGATAAAACCAAATAGAGTAGGAATCTGATACTCTCTACATATCTACACCAGTGTCCTTTTTCTTGTAACAATGACAATCAAAGTTGCCGTTTATAGAAATAACTTGAACATGGTAACGGGTGCAAGTTTGATTGTATTAAATCTTCAAAATGTCCATTTATAATTATTTACAAAAGTAATTTCCAACCTTTTGAAATCTACAAATCTCTATACCGGGGTTGTGGTTTATCATAAGTATTTGTTTTTAATACTTTCCTTAAAATGATGTTTTATGACTGAAATGTTATTGTTAACGTCCATATTTGAAAATAGAGAGGTTTGGTTGTGGTGAAGGATTACGGAGATGTTTAGGGTGCGTTTAGTTGGAGAAAAAATTCTCTTGTTTTCTATTTCTAGTTTTGTAAAAATTTGGAAGGGAAATTTATCTCCACAAAACACTTGAAAATATAGAAAACGCGTTTAGTTGATGTTTGTATTTTATATTTTGAAGAAGGGGAGGGAGGGTTGTGGCCTTGTGGGTTACAAAGGAAAACAAGGAAAACAACTAAAATTTGTTTTGTAATTTTCCTTGTTAAGTTAGGAAATAGAGGATTTTGTGTTTTATAAAATATTTTGTTGAAAAACGCTTATTTGGACGCGATCTATGTTTTCCTTGTTTTCCATAAAACATTTTATGAAAACAAGGGTGTTCCCCCCCCCCCCCCCCNGTTTTGTAACCCACCTAAAAATAAATACTTTTAGAAACAATGCTTATTTTTTTTTATTTTTTATTTTTTTATAAAGATATAATAATACTCGAAAAGTAAAAATTTGACAAAACTGCACTACTACAAAAAAGGACGTAGAGCCCCCTTAATAGAGTCCTGTTTTGATGAAAAAGGGCTCTAAAGGGATTCCGGGTTATGGAAAAGGGTATAGAGCCGTGTTTTTTCTTATAGAACCGCATTTTTTTGCTTAAAAATCGGGCTCTATTCCTCGTATAGAGCCATGTTCTCTTAAAAAAACCGGGCTTTATGATTAAAACCATTATAGCCCGTTTTTCTTCCACAAAACCAGGCTCTATTATACTGCCCACCGACGGCTCCAAAAAAAACCAGCCTATACTCAACGGGTGAAAAATTTATTACCTTTTTTTATTTTAGTTTTATTTTATTTTTTATTTTTTCTCAAAAACTTTGCATATATAAGCTTTAAATGATCAAATTTTAATTGTCACCAAGCTTTAAATGATCAAATTTTATTCAATCTCAAATCATAATTGAAAGTATTTAACACTTATGATACTTAATTATTGTTATATACTAATCTAGCTTATTTTCATATATACACATGTTCAATATCAAAAATCACACTTAATTATGTGTTGCTATGTATTGAGATTTTGCATTGATGTCAAAGAATAACGTTTTAGATCGATGGTATGTGTTATTTCACATACCTTTATTTGACCAAAATCACACCAAGAATGACCAAAAAACTAACCAATTATGCCAAATATGTTGTGTTTTTGTATTTGTGATTGTGCAGGTACGGATATATCAATTATGGACATAAAATCAAGCATAATCATCAAAAACGAGCACGAGAGTGGAATTAGTGTCAAAAGCCGAGGTCGGGAATGCTAAAAAGTCAAATTAGAGCTCAAAAGTCAATTCAAGCCCTTGAAGAACCAAAAAATTACAAAAGACACCCTTGGATCACATTTTTGGAATTTGGCAGTTTTGGCTCCTGGAAATTCAGATTGTACTAATTTGGTCCTTGTAATTCTTAGCTTAAATCTTACACAACTCATAAACCAAATCTAAAAAATCCTAGCCTTTTTATAAATCCAACCCAACACCCTTTTTCCTTTTACCAAACCCAAGGCCCAATTCCCTTTCAAAGGAACTCGAGCCCAATAAATTTACCCCTGGTCAAACTCTTATTTACTTGGTCAAAGAAAGGATAAAAAACAAAAAAAATAATAAAATAGTTACTCCCGCCCCCCAATTCTACCCGTACATCTTCAACCTTACTAACCCATGAACCCTAAAATTACTACAGCCACAATTACCCACTCTCACTAAAATTACCTTCAATTAAACCATCTAGAACCTAAACCCACGCGAGATAAGCGTGTCAGAGAGAATAATTAGCTAATGACGAGTCTACATGGCAGATTGGCAGCTTGTGATTGGAGCTAACACATCACCAATCATGGGATACTCTTTCTAGAAGAGCTGAGTCACATGTCAGAGAGTATTAGCACCACGGATCGCCAACGTGGCTAATGGAGAGTTTCTATTGGACAAGCCACCTCACCTGAATCTAATCCAAGGGTCCTAAGTCATTTGAAGAAGCACAGATGATCGGATGGCTAAGATTCGAGCTTCTAGGACCTTCAGCTGATGTCACCCAAAGACCTTGTGCTCGGTTATAAATACCCTTGGCATTTCATTGTTTCAGGAGGTAGTTTTTAGTGTAACGTAGTGCTGCCAAAATTTGTTTAGAATGTTAAGCTTGTATTTCTTTTTGTAATCATTCACTCTATTAATAAAAGTTTAGTTAAATTTCTTTAAATACTTTTCAATTTACTTTCATTTACTTTCATATTAGTGTTACCAATTACTTCATAAGCTCAAATTACTATTTCATTTAAGCTTCTCAGAAGCTCATTTAAGTTTTTTAAATATTTATATTTCACCTCTGTCTACTTTTTTATAAAAACACCAAAAAAATAAGAAAAACAAAGAAAATACGAAACCAATGTTTCATTTAACTTAAACCAGCTTGCATACAAGCTCTTTTACTTAGAATTAAGCTCACACTAGCTTATCTTGCTTTTGTGAAGCTCATTGTAGCTTAGTATAATCAGAATCTCAAAAGTCTCTTGTGGTCAACAAAAGTCAACCAGAAGACATGGTGAAGAATTGGGATTAAATATGATAGATCATGGTTGCAGTGGGTTAATAAGGTCTATCTAAAGATAGGCTAAGTTCAAGTGAAACTTCGGTTGAGCTGAGGTTGAATTTGTAAGTCCTTAATCCCATTTTTAGCTTACTATTGCATTGACTGCTTTGATTAGTTTAGATTTAAATAGTTAGCTTGATTGTTGTTAATTTCTGTTTAGTTTAGTTATTTGATTGCTTATTTGATCAGTTGTAGTCATGTTTTAGTTTGTTTAATCATATTACACTATATTGCTTTGTTATATGTCCTTATCTGCATAATTGTGGTCATATTGTGATTTGCTGTTATATGCTGTGTTTTTGTGTTTATCTCAGCTTAGTTGATCAGTATGGAATCTTATGTGGTGATTTTGTGGCTTAAAACACATATTTGCTTCACAAAAGTTCTTAAAAACTAGTTAAGAGGGTGTTTGGATAAGAATAGTTTTCTGTGCTCTAGCTGATATTGTGAGTTTAGATTGATTCAAACAAGTTACAATAGGTGCATATAGGTTAGTCACTGCATAAAATTCATCACTCTTTCATAGAAAAGTCAAATTCACTTTTGAATCATCACATTTGCATACTGTTAAGACACTTAGTTAGTACAATCATCAAATTAGTTATAAAAGTTGTTTGTTTAGCTTATTCTAGTTATATTATAGCTTAAATCATCATATTCCATCAATTAGGACAGATCAAAACTCAGCTTAGTCAAAGTTCTTTAAAAAACACAAAAGTCAAAAAAATCCAAAAACACTCTCAAATCCATTTTTTGTTTCTATTTCTCATTTCTTCATTTCTCATCCAAATCAGTTGTAACTTTGAGAAAATAAAGTTTGATAGCTTATTATCTCATTCCATATTTTTGTTGATTTTTTAGAATTTTTCCAATTAGCTTTTTAAGTGCTTATAGCTTTCTGTTTTGCACAAAACTCCACTGAACCAGAGTTACTGGTTTCTTGAGCAATTATCTTAAACCTTTATCTAGTTGATAACTTGAGTTTGAGTTTGAGTTTTGATTTTTGGTATTCTTAATAGCTGAAAGTATTAGCTTGATAGTTTTTTTCTTTCTTTGGATATTGGAGCTTATCTCACCTGCTATTTTGTGCCTTTTAATCGCTTAAGTCAAGACTGTTAGAATTTTTAAGTTTTAGTATAGCTTGTTTGTTTGTTTGAGCTTTTGGAACTGATTCAGCTGGATTAGGTGTTTGATCATACTTGTTTAGTTGATATTAGGTTAGCTTAAGTTCCCTTTGCACCCTAGATAGCTTTTAGGATTTAGCTTGTAGCTTGTCAGATTTTATTTTTGATTGACCACTTTCTTAGCTTGCTGATTTTTGTGATTAGTTGAGCTGAGCTTGAATTTATCTTATGCTTCTGGTAGATTGAGCTTATTAGGTTTAGTTTATTTGAGCTTGAGCTTGTTTTCTTTTTTTAGATAGACTGCTTGGTGTTCTTTTCATTTAAAAGTTTCTTTGCACCTTACTGTTGGTTACATAAGTTTCTCTAAACTCATTATAAATTTCTCACAAGTTCTGTTTTCACATAAGTTGTTTTAATATAGTGTTTGTAGAGTTTTGTAAAAGAAAAATATAAAAACAAAAAAAAATGTTTGCAAAATTGTGCAAAAAGTCAGGGTCGAGCCCTTGACCTCTAGCACACTAAACCTCAACACTTTCACTACAAACCAGTGGCGCCCTTGGGACTTTTCTCAAAGGTGTTACTAGCTAAATTCTTTTATACCTTTTCTATTTCATTTCCTAAAAAAGCTTATTAAACTGTATAAGTGGTATGTGTCAAATTACGCATACCTTTTATCTTATAAAATGGACCAAAAAGACCAAAAACCGATCCAAATATGCCATATATGTTGTGTTTTTGTGTTTTTGAATGTGCATATACGGATATTGAGAAAAGTGGACAAAATAAAGACAAAACAAGACAAAACGAGCACGGGATTTTGGAAAGAGTGTTTAAAGCTGGAGCCGGGGAAGCAATTTTCAGAAATTCATTATAGATATGCTCAAATGGTCGAAGTCAACCTTGGAAAATCATCATTTGACAAATTCAGTCCTTGGATTAAATTTACAGAAGAGGTCCATTGAGTTTGCAATATGGAAAATTGTAAGATATGACATAACATAACGCACGTATGGTTTAGTTGTATGGATCGAATAGGTAAGAAGGAATAAGAAAACTAGAGAGAGAAAGTAGAGAGAGAAGGATGGAACCTAGAGAGAAAACAAAAAAAAAAGAAAATACCCTAGGCCAAAAATGACCTTTCGTTACACATGGTCGTTTTTGAACGGTCACACTGTGACATTTTTGCGTGACTAAATGTACCAGCGTTAAATAAACAGCCACACTTGATCCGATTTGTGTGACCATTTCGTAAAATATTTGTCACGCATTTGTGTATATATGTGACTAGAGGGTAACTGGTAAATATTTTTCCATCATTTAGTCACGTTTAATTTGGGACGTGTGACCGATGCAAATCAGCTCGAAACATTAGTCACGCTATAGATATACATATGTGACAAATATATGTCACACAATTGACCAGTGTGACCAAAGAAGATATATGGTCACACGAAGTACTTGTGTATGTGGCTAAATTATATAGTCAATTTTGTCACACATTATATAAACGTGACTGCTATTCTTTGCTGAATAGTTAGCCACATATGAATTTGAAATGTGTGACAACTAAAAATTCAGTTTGAAGCGTTAGTCACGAAATGCATTTAAGAGTGACAAATATATGTCACACACTTGAAGAGTGTGACCAAATGTCATATATGGTGACACAAAACCATACAAACATGATTAAGTGTAACGAAAATTCGACACATATGGTCACGTAAGTTAATATGTGTGTCTAAAGTTTAACGTGTGTTTGCTTGCCAAATCCTAATGTGTATAGTCACAGTTATTTGAAGCACGATCATGTGACTATAGGCTTTACAATAGTCACACCATATCACAAATGTGTATCAATAGGATGTTTATGGCCACGTTATAAGGGTATTATATGTGACCAATACATTCAAAATAGTCACATTGTGAAGTATTCACGTGACTATTATTTATAGCACAATGGTTAGTCAGTTATCATTAACCTTGATATTAGTCACATTGAGTTTTTGTGTGACTAAATCATAGAGTCATATTTTGTCACACAATATTTAAGCGTAGTCACAATTAGATACATATGGTCCCACATTTCTGATAACTTATGTATATGATCTATCTAGTCATGGCTCTTCATTTGCCCCATTACAATGCTCCTAGTTATACTTAGAACTGCTAAGTATAATTAGATGTTTGGATCATTGTGCATATGTTATGGCTTGTATTTCTTTGTGTCTAGACTAACATTTTGCAGGAAAAGCAAAGAAAAAGTTGTTTGGATTGGAATTCGGGTGAATGCTAGTAACTCGGAACTTAATGCTGCTAGGCAGAACTTAATGCTGCTAGCCCGTTAGTGAGCCCTCACGTGCGTTGCACGTGAGGGTATTTTCGTCATTTCCTGTGTCCCGACTTTAACACACTTCAGCTACCCACACTAATTTCACGAAAATCGACGACGATATTTTTCCAAATAACAAAACTAAGCGTGTTTAACACAAAAAAATCACACAGACATAAACGGTCTATCTTCTCAAACAATACAATCGGTGATTAGCAGTCTTGATTCTTCCAAAAACACACGTACCAGGTAACCACATTTACTGATTTTTACTTCATTCAAACTGTTATTTGCATTTTTTTGTAACCTTAATCGTTAATGCAGTAACAACCATGTTTGGAAATCAATTTATTTGCACTTTGGGCACTCCTGAAGAGGCTTTGGATGTGTTTGTAAGTTAACACCATTATTGACAAGCTGTTATTTCTCTAAGACACTAGTTTAATTAGTATTTAATTGATCACAATGGTTAAAAATTAAATTTCATATACAGGAACTGCATGATGATTATGTTCTAGGAGGTTCCTATCATGGCGATAGTTATATCTTCTTAGTTAACTGTAGGGGGGTTAGATGGAAAGTTCGTGTTAGGAGAGTCTCACAACTTACTTGTGTTGTTGAGGGAGAAAGGTGGAATGATTTTGTCAATCACAACATCGCCTGCTCTTATGTTTCGTCCGTGCATTTTATTGAGGAGGGTGAAAATCTGTTTTATGTTGCTTGCTATGGTGAGGATGGGTTGGAGTTCCACAACTATGAACCCGAGAGTGCCCCATTTTGGAGGTGTTTAGTGGATGTGACCGACACATCTCTGCTTATGCAGTCGTTGGATCATTACTTTCTGAGATATCTGGATGGTCCAACCCCTACTCGTTCGGTCGTGGTTACCACTAACA